>OY282559.1:189198726-189412530 GCA_958295665.1 Tipula vernalis
TCACAACTGTTGCAGGACTTGAAAGCGCCTACTATATACGGAGCCAAGTTTAATTCTACTCGACCGAAAAAATTTCTAGGATCGAGTTAAAACCTACTCTAAAAAATGCACTATATACGGAGTAGAACTCGGATTAAACTCAATTCGACTCACAGCATGTACATAGTATTAGGCAATTTAATTTCCCCTTTATAAATTACGTTTGACTGTTATCATTCAAAAAGTTTTCTGCGTAAAACACAGGTAAGTTTTTACAAAATTATTAACTATTTGCTAAATTTCAGAAAATAAAATGGAGAAAATAACCGTGATAATAGAAAAATGTCAAGAGAAAATAAGAGCTTTACAAAGATATGGTGGCTTTTTTTAACTACCCGGTGTAATAAATAGAGCATTTCTAATGATTTTAATAGTCGAAAAGGAATTGTTTTTCAATTTCCTATTAGAGAGCGGTTTATTAAAAAGCTCAGTTTATTGCCCTAAATGTGGAAATGGCATGAGATTACAGCGGAACACCGCAAATCTTGAAAATTCGTTGTGGAGATGCCAAAAAATGGTTAATTCAATTCGATGTACATGTCGAAATACAATCCGCCAGGGTTCTTGGTTTAGCAAATCAAGAATGACCATGGAAAAAATAATGCTGCTAACATTTGACATATTCAACCATGTTGGTGCTACCGACCTTTATAGATAGCACGGGATAGCCTCCGATACAGCAGCGAATTGGAATCAATTCGTTAAAGAAACGCTGGTTAATTATATGGCAGATTCCGATCAACGGATCGGAGGCCCTGGAATTATTGTCGAAATCGACGAATCGGTTTTCGGCAAACGAAAGCACCCTCGGGGGCATCCCATAAATGGTCAGTGGGTATTCGGTGGCATTGAGCGCGGCAGCAAGAGATGCTTTTTAGAAAAAGTGGAATATAGAGACACCGAAAAGCTTATACCAATAATAAAAAAATATATTTTGCCAGGAACAACGATTTTCTCGGACGGCTGGCCCACATACAATTGCTTAACAGCCGAGGGATACGATCACTGGGTGGTAAACCACAGCATCGGATTTGTCGATAAAGATACTGGCGTCCACACAAACACTATTGAAGCTATATGGAGGGCAATTAAAGCTTTATTACCAGAGTATAACCGGCAAACCGATTACTCTAATTTCTTGGCAGAATATACGTTTAAAAAAAACGATTAAAAGCCAAAAAGAAGACCCATTTAATGTTTTTTTGGAAATTGTGCGGGACACAATGTACTAAAAATTATAAAATTATTTAAATATAATGTGGACTAGGCCTACTGGGGACACCACAAGAAAAAAAAAACTATTTATATAAATATCGAAATAAATATGTAAATGAAATATTGAAATATAATGTGGATTAGGCCTACTGGGGACACCACAAGAAAAAAAACGCGCGACGCACCCTTCCCCACTCGGGACGCGTGGAAATGGGTGCATTTTTCAAATTCAATTGTACACAGACGCAGAGGAAACTCCAAATGCTCTTTCTGCTGTTGATTCCTGTAAATCAAAGCAAAATTATATTAAAATCTTAACAAGGATGTCTAGTCGGGTTCTAGTCTCAAATTTGTGCCGCCTTATTTCGATTACTTTTCAACTTATCACTATTTTTATAATGAAATATAATGTGGATTAGGCCTACTGGGGACACCACAAGAAAAAAAAAAGGCGCGACGCACCCTTCCCCACTCGGGACGCGTGGAAATGGGTGCATTTTTCAAATTCAATTGTACACAGACACAGAGGAAACTCCAAATGCACAGACACAGAGGAAACTCCACGTATGTTTTACTCTAATTTAGTACACAATTTTAGTACAAAAATAGTGCTAAAAATTCCCGCTTTAGATAAAATGACGCCACCGTCGCCTGACAAGTGAGACAGGTAAAACCAATCCGTGTCTTATATTTATTTCATAACCTAAAAAATGAAATAAAAATAACATAAAATTGAAAATTGAAAAACATCAATTTGTGTATGTATTGTAAAACAATGAATACCTACTATATAATAATATTTTGTAATAATAAATTTTGTTGAACTGATAATCAACATCTAGGCTGGTATAAATTATTTCATTCGATATTCAATTAAGTACTTAAAATAAACTTTCGGGTTCGATTCTCACCTTTTTTATTTTTATTTTCTAACGGTATTTCATTGCGGCTTAACGTATTGAAAAACATAAAATGTTTCCAAAGATTACATAACGGATCCTTGAATTACATTACAATTAGTACAACACCAAACCATAGGGTGAAAACCACCTGCAACAAAATAAGGAAATTCATCGATGCAGTGGCTGGTCTCAGACTCGTGGCCCTCAATGTTCAGAGTATGTTGGCACACAGTGAAAACATGGAGAGCGATGCTATTCCACAGAGAGCGTTAATTATTAGTGAAACTTGGCTTGATAACGATTCGAGTGTAGATATAAATGGGTTTCATTGCATAATTAAATTTAAGAGAGAAAACGTAAGAGGAGCGGTATCACGATATATGAAAAGGACGGCGCTCTATCTGTAGGAGTATCACACATATTTACGAATGTTGAAATCGGCTATGACAAGTTTGGTGATATATGTGAAGCGGAAGTGGCCACCAAAAAACACAAAGCAATTGTACTTTCTGTTTATATCTCGCCGAATACGACGCAAAGTGACATATACGATGCTTCTTACTGCGAATTTTGCTCAATTATACGCCGAAAGTGACATCATCATCAAAAGAGAGACAGCTGGACACGATTCCGATTATATGCTGTGTGGTGACTTTAACTTGGATGTTAAAAAGGAAGAAAACCAAAAATTCATCGACTTCATGCAAGAAGAATTCAGTTTGAGGTTGGTTTCCAGTGCAACGGATACAACAACCCTGAGTGACTGTTGTTTGGATATGATATTTGTAAGATCAGTGGATAATGTTTCATGTAGAAATTTCATAACTTACTTTTCCTACCATAGAGTTATATTTGCAATAACGTAATCGTAATGTAACTTTCTCGATTATTATTACTCAATTTTTATTTTGATCAGAAAATACTAAATTTTTATTATAAATGTAACTTTAATTGAATTAACAAAACAATGAAAATTAATTTGTTTTTTTTTACTAAATATACAGTTTTAATTCTTAATTTCAAAATTTTGGTTTCTATTAAACTATAAATAAAGTTGTTTCATTTTTACGAAGTCCTACGTTAATAGGTCGTCTCGGATACTCTCGATTGAGATGTATGACCAAGCGTAAGCAAGATTCCCAGAATACGCTGAGTCCACCGTACAGCCTTTTACATACAACAAGACGAAAGGATAGGAAAGGAATGTTAGTATTAGAGACTCGACCTGGTTTCAGTTAGTAAATTTTTTAGTCAAAGTATCATGATGACGACAATCTGATGTAATAATGAAAGTATAGTGCAGCAATTTTTCTCCTACTTTTTTGTAAATTAAAAACGGATGAATAGTCGCTTGTTTGTTGTTCCAATGAAACCCTTGTACTGTATTTTGTATTAAATATGCACAATTTTCTGCAAAGTTACAAGAAACAAGTACCTTGATAGAAATAGCTACATCGATTGCTGTAGTGAAATGAACCAAAAAGGAATCAGATCTGTTCAGCTTAATTAAGAAATTATCGATTATTATTAATTAATATTTCATTAAATATTATTTAATATTTCTAATACATAATCGAATATAATTCACTAGATCAGAACGTTCTTACTTGGTACTTTATGCATTAAGCGAGAATTGTGTTTTTGTAGTTTGGTCGTAGCTCTCTGATGAGTAGTCCAACTTTTCAGTACCAAACCAAACTACCAACAAAGGAATCCTTATGTTCTATTTTTGTAAGAGTATATAGATTTGTGTAAACCTTGGGGTAAAGTACGGGGAGCAATAATATTTCTACTTTTTTGGTAAATATATTATGATTGATTAGCCTCTTTATTTTCTGATTAACCAATCGATGACGAACGTTGTGAGTCAGTTGCGGCTCGCAACTTTTTGAATTTGTTGTAAATTGTTGGTGAAAGAGTTGTGTTACAGCTAAATTACAGCTCGTACACAACAATACTACACTAATATTGGAGATTTATATGAAGTTAAACCATATTTTACCAATTAGCTGTTCCCGATTAAAACAATTGTGTAACACATTTAAGCAAACTGGTCAATGAGTCAGCCAGGGGTCAGGATTTGTACAACGGTGAACTTACAATACCCATTAGTTATTGTCAGAGCAGCAAATCCACATCTTTGTTGAATCGGTTTTGAACCGCCGTGAAGATCTATTTTCAACAACGCTTATTTTTTTTGCTTTTTTACTTTTATTTTTTCTGTATGCAATTAATCGATTTACAACAACTTTTTTTCAATTGGGCCTTTTTATAAACGCTTTCTACTTAAATTGTGTTGCACATTGCGTGTTACTCAAAGCGTCAAAGTGTTTTGTTTATTAAACAATTCTATATATCAAAATACGTTCTTAATGCTTTAAACAATTTATTGCGATTTTTTGAAGGAAATGAAACCTTATTTTTCTACAAACGTTGCACAAAGGCGGTTTTTTATTGGGTTGATATTCTGGGCATCTCCTTCTTTATTTGCTATTTTCGCAATACACCTAAATTTGTTTTGGCACGGTGGTTACGTATTTAACGAGTAAAAACAGGTTTAGTTATATTTAAAAAACAACATAAATAATTAGACAAGTAATCTGTCCCTTTTTAAAGTGCCACTGAATTTTTCAATTTTTGCTCTTTCACATAACTTTGTGCAAATTTAAAAAACGTCAACGGTTGTTAACTGAATACCTATTATTACTGCAATTGATAAGCAGGTTTAAATTATTATCCTATTTAAAATAACGAAAGCACATTTTGTCAATTGAATTTAAGACTTTTGAAAACCGACGCGGAAATCACGGTATAATGGTGCCCTATCATCAACTAGGCTTGAAGGAGTATATAGGAAGAACTTCCAGGCGAAGAGAAGGTTTACAGCTCGAGCAATAAGTAAAAATTGTTTTCATTTTTATTTGTAATAAGTATTTAATTAAACAATTTTTTCGTTATAAACACAATTGTAGTGATGTCGTTAGTATCACTCTAGCATTTCATTCAATAGGGCAATGCATGTTTTTTGAAGGTTATATGTCAGGCTTGAATAATTACTAGTGATATTTGTTCAAGACTTAAACAACAATTATTTGTATCTGTGGTTTTATGTACCGAAAAAAAGAAAAGAAGTAGTTATGCTTTATTGGAGCCAGAAATAAACAAACAAATAAGATTATTTTCATGAAATTACATACAAAATGTACGAAGGTACACAGGTACTTTATCATACTTTAGAAGGCGTTTTTCAAAAAAGGTGTATATTTCGACCTCTTTGATGATATAAATCTCAAACTGACTTTCAAAACCTTTAACTTCAAATGCCAATTCCAGGTGTGGTAACCTCTTAGGAAAATCGAAAGTAAACCAATGGAAATTTCTCTATGTGGTTAAATTTCGCTTTAAACTTTTGAATTCTAAGCGCACACTTCCCCTAGATTTTCCGGAAAAGTGATATATTTTGGTTGGTACGGACCTGATACAATGAGAAAATGTCAATTCCAGGTGTGGTAGATTCGTAGGAAAATCGAAAGTAAACCAATGAAAATTTGGGAATGATATCAAAGGGCCGAATGTCGAAGGGCCGAATGTCGAAGGGCCGAATTTCAAAGGGCCGAATGTGTCGAAGGGCCGAATGTCGAAGGGCCGAATGGGTCGAAGGGCCGAATTTTTTTTTTTTTGTTTTGTTTTTAGAAATATAATTTTTAAAATTTGTTGTTTTAAGAAATATTTGGTAATTTTTTTTTTGTCAAATATAAATTAATTTTTTATGAGTTTATGTATTTTATTATATTTAATCTTTGGATATTCTAACGACAAAAATATTGCATTAATTGAGGTTGTTTATATTTTGCGTTCCTTTTGGAATTATCAAGTGAAAAAATATTTGTACATAATAGGTATTTTACCAAAACCAAGTCTTATTATATCAATATAAATGGAATATATATGTAGGTATACACATATGTATTACTTTTGTAGTATAACCCGCTCGTATATAATAACAAAAGGCGAAGGTTATTTTTTTCTAATATGCGTACCAAATGTAAATAGATTTTAAATAAGAAAAAGGAATTTTGTCATAAAATGTCATAAAAATTCTTTCATTTACCAACGATGTTATTTTCGAGAACATTATATAGTTTATTACTATTGTTTTAGAAAAAAAAAAGTAAATAATGAATCCTAATTATGGGTCGGCTTTCTTTCAATCTCACTATACGATGTATTTTTTTTCTCTGCACGACGAACACATAACAAACAAAGGGATGGAAAGATTTTTAAGGGATAGATCTACAAAAAAGAGTTTTATTGATGTTTTCCATTCATCCAATCATAAATTACAACATTATGTATTTGGGTAATCCTTTTATTCTATATAATCCGCTCCTACGTGCGGCACGCAGTGCGACATGTTTGCTGATCCCGGCTCCTACGTCCCCCGAAGCTCAAATCTAAAGCCCCTCGGAGGGCTAAGCGGGGGGAAGCGCAGCGACCTCCCGCGTGCCCGTGAGAGTTACCGAAGCCGTTAGCCTCTACAATTCCAAGTTAAATTAGTCGATGTCATTTTTCTTCAATTTATTTTCCTCAGAATAAAGAAAAAATAGTACGGGACATTGTTATACAAGATTTTATATTGCAATATTTTATAATTGCAACTTTTTGTAATTGCAATATGTTGTAATGCAAAATATACCAAAGTCAGTTTTCCTATGTCCCTTATTTTAAGTTGATTTTTTATATGAGTAGGCATTTATCTACTTACATCAAGATGGTTCATATTCAATTAATAAAAAACAAATTGTAATAATTACACAAATTTTATTTAAAATTATAATTCCGGAAGTTAGTTTCTCTTCTTGAGCTTTTCTTCTTTTTCTAGATATTTTTGTTATCTTTCTCTTGTCTTTTCTTTTTCTAGATATATTTGTCCATGATGCAAATAGGTATATAGAATAACCAAAACACATAATACAACATTATTTATTTATGATTATGTTCATGGACACATCAATAAAACTCTTTTTTGTAGATTCACACTTGAAAAATCTTTACATCCCTTTTTTTTATGTATTTATCGTGTAGAGCAAAATAATGCATTTTCGTATAGTGAGGTTGAAAGAAAGCCGACCCATAATTAGGATTCTTTGTTCCAAAAGACAAATTCCACCACTTACTTTTTTTTTCTAAAACAATAGCAATAAACTATATAATGGTCTAGAAAATAACATCGTTCGAAAAGAATGAATATTATCATCAGTTTAAAGAACAGAAGTAAATTGAATTTTTATGACATTTTATGACAAAATTCCGTTTTCGTATTTAAAATCTATTTACATTTGGTACGCATATTAGAAAAAAATAACCTTCGCCTTTTGTTATTATATACGAGCGGGTTATACTACAAAAGTAATACATATGTGTACACCTACATATATATTCCATTTATATTGTTATAATAAGACTAGGTTTTGGTAAAATACCTATTATGTACAAATATTTATTCACCTGATAATTCCAAAAGAACGCAAAATATAAACAACCTCAATTAATGCAATATTTTTGTCGATAGAATATCCAAAGATTAAATATAATAAAATCCATAAACTCATAAAAAATTAATTTATATTTGACAAAAAAAAAATTACAAAATATTCCTTAAAACAACAAATTTTAAAAATTATATTTCTAAAAACAAAACAAAAAAAAAAAAAAAATCGGCCCTTCGACCCATTCGGCCCTTCGACCCATTCGGCCCTTCGACCTATTCGGCCCTTCGATATTCGGCCCTTTGACACTTTCGGCCCTTCGACACATTCGGCCCTTCGACATTCGGCCCTTCGACATTCGGCCCTTCGACACATTCGGCCCTTCGACCCATTCGGCCCTTCGACATTCGGCCCTTCGACATTCGGCCTTTCGACATTCGGCCCTTTGAAATTCGGCCCTTCGTACCATTCCGAAAATTTGTATATGTGGTTAAATTTCGCTTAACAATTTCTGAAAACTAAGTGCACACTTCCCCTACATTTTCGGAAAAGTGATATACTTTGGTTAGTACAGATCTGATACAATGTGAAAACGTCAATTCCAGATGTGGTAATCTCCTAGGAAAATCGAAAGTATACCAATGAAAATTTGTATATGTGGTTAAAATTCGCTTAACAACTTTTGAATTCTAAGCGCACACTTCTCCTAGGATTTCCGGAAAAGTGATATATTTTGGTTGGCACATAAAATTGTAGGACAGTTTAGGACAAACTTCATGTGATTCACATAAAACCATACACGTAATAAATTGTGGTTAACTCAATTAAAGTGTTTTTAGTGAGTTACAGGGGTCCTATTCCCGAACACATAAATGCTGTCACAATATTGTGCAATTTGACAATATTGTGAATTTTGTATCTTGTAACACCAAAGTGGTGTATAATGTGTTACACAATATTGTGAATCCGGCAGTAACAATATAGTTACTGTCGAAATCACAATTATGCATTTATATCGCTTTTTCGTTTGTTTTGCACTCATAACCGAACTTTTGTTTTGAATTTGGCAGTTTTAAAGGAATCTACTACAAAACATATTTTAATCTACTACAATTTCCCAGTTAAGAAATATATTTACCCTTGTGTTTGTGTTATTCAACATTTATTTAATTTGCTTTTGTTGTCAAACTTACTGTATCTTTTGCTTTTTTTAAGCTATCGTCCTCAACGTCCGTAACAGTCAGATTAAAAATTTTTTATTATAAAATCTAAGAAACAGAGAAGCGTTCGGGAAGATCAAGAGAATCTTAGTAAAATTATTTCCATTGTTATATTGGCAAACAAAGACACAAAATGATGCGATATTAGTTTGCCCTACAATACAAGATTCATTTAAACGGGCTTTCTAATTGTCGGGGTACAGCCGCCGGCCGCGAACAATAAAAATTTTATGATTTTTATTTTGGTTCAATAAAACGGCTTGCACTTTTAATCCCAAGTTGAGATTATTGGAAATTTATAGGGATGTGAATATTTTCGGTGTCACTGAATAAAAACACGTATCCCGAAATCTTTTTATTTCCAATTTACAAATTATTATTTTTAGAAAAGGTTTATTCCTTTCTTTCTTTTTATTACGATTTAGGTTTATTATTTCTGTGGTGAAAAGGTAATGTATCCTATCTCAAGATAAGACACATTTTTGAGATTTTAACAAAGTCATATTCTCTTAAAAATTAGCTATTTTTGCGTGTATCTATTACAAAATTCGAGTTATTACTATGTCCAAATAACTTATTTGGAAAAAAACTATAAAATCAAAAGGAAAAACATCTTATTTAAAAATTTAAATAAAGTTATAAAAAAATTCGGAAGCAAAACATTTTAGTTGCATATAGGTCAACAAAAAAATTTCAGTAAAACACCTTGTTTCCACATAATTTTCAGTGTTTCAAAAAAAAAAAAAAATATTTAAAACAACTTATCTACAAACAAGATATTTTTCCCCTTTATTTTTGTTGAAATTATATGCTTATTTAATCACGTCGATTATACAACTCGCCGGACGTACTGCGGCGGGAGTATCATTTGATTTTAGTGGTTTTCGTATTATTGAAAACGCCGTATCAAAAGTGAACGAATGATGGTAATGCAGTTCAAAAAATCGATATTATGTGAACCGCGAGTAAAACGCACTCAGTATAAAATATGTCATTCTAAATACGCGAAAAATTTACTGCGAATTTAGGTCTGAGTTGTGGTGGTTGTGTTTTCGGTGTATTATTTATTTAACATCGAGAACAATAAAATGTAAGTCGAGAGTTTATGTACTCGTAATAAAAATTTATTTATTAAAGAAAACGTACGACAAACCGTGCGCAATTTGAAAAAATGGTAAGACTGATGAAGGAGCAACCAGATATAGCCAAAAATCTGAGCAAAATGGATCCAGAGGTGGTTCTAGACTTTTGGCAAAAGCTGCGAGACGAGCTAAATGCACTTGGGCCACCAATAAAAGAAATCGCGGGGTGGAAAAAGGTTTGGGGATTTGGCATATTTAAATTTTAGGTATTTAAATTTTTATTTTCAGGTTTGGCGTGATTATAAATCATCACTGAGGAAAAAACTTGTCCACAATAAGCGAGAACTCAAAGGCACAGGTGGCGGTAGTAACACGCAGGTTATATTCACTCCATTAGACGAGGAAGTGATACAACTAGTTTACCTTAGGGAAGCTGTAGATGGTGGACTATTTGCGATTCTAATAGCCATAACAGTTTACATTTACAAAACGAAAATGTTTTGCCAACCATTGAGGAATTTGTTTTATCCCCAACCCCGATAATAGAGAATGATTTGGAAATAGAAGTTTAACACGAAAGACAACCCGAAGTACCGCAAACCAAAGGACCGAAACAAATAAAACTGTTGGAAAAACAAATCGCAATCCAGCAAAAGTTGTACAAAAACATAGAAAAATTTAGCGAAACCCAAAATCTACTATCAGCGGAGCTTAATGCAAATCAAAAAAGATAGCTAGGGCGGTCGAAAAGCTTGGCGATAGTCAAAAAACAAACAAACGATATATTGCAAGCGCTATTAGACGAGAGCAAGCGGCATAACAAAAAAATAGAGCAGTTGGCTCTCGACAAAAATGAAACGAAGGAGAAAATATTACAAATCGAGTTAAAAAAACTTGAGTTGACCACCGAATTGTGAAGCACCCAAACGGTCAAGACTGAAGGATGACTTGAAAAACTGGAACTTGAAGACTGAATTTTTTTATAGATTATTTTTTATTACATAGGTTTAAGTTGAATTTCTGTTTTATAAGTGTCAATAATTAGAATTAAGATTTTGAATTGTGATAATTGCCAGGAAGGCTAATTTAGTTGAATTTTATGATACTAATATGTATATGAATTACAAAGGTTAATAAAAAAATTATCCATTTATCTTAAAAAACAAAGTTGTTGATTTAATTTTATTTCTTAAAAATTTAACAGCACTTGGTCGCGGAATTCATTTGCCTCTGCGGAGTATGTTTGGTCTTCTTGGTTTACTTCATTGCTACCATCGTCGCAATCCTCATAATCATCGGGCACTGTTTGTTGGTCGCAATCTTCGACATTGAAATGTATTCGTATGTTGTGTAGGCAGCTGCTACATTAATTATTTTTATCGCCTTCTCTGGAGTATAATGTAGATGCCGGGCTATACCGAGAAGGCATCGACACCAATTCTTCCAAACGGCGATGGTTCGCTCGACAATGTTACGAGCAGAACTGTGCGCCTTATTAAAGCGGCTTTTTGAAGTGTTTACTCCCGCACTTCGATATGGCGTAATAAGCCATGGTAATAAGAGGTATCCAGCGTCAGCTTAAAAAAAATTAACTTTTAACATAAAAACCACTTTGTAAGTTCAAAATACATCTTTACCGAGTACTCGTTGATTTCTATCCCCATTATTGTATATTGTTTTAAATTATACTGCGGCATCCCCGTTTCCCCAAACCAACGAATCATGACTCGCCCCAGGGTAAGTGGCGTTAACACAACGGATCCGTAATTTATGATCACAAATCTTAAAAAGAAATAAAAATTAAAATAGAAACAATTTATTGTAAATAGAATATGTTGTAATTAATTGTTACTTACTACCATGGCATTTAAACTGTAAAATCCTTTACGGTTGTAAAAGAGATGAGTATTTTCACCAGTCGGCTTTGCTATTTTTATGTGCGTACCATCTACACACAGTACTATTCCAGGAATTTTGCTCTTTCTATAAAAATACATCCTTGCCTCCGATTTTTCATCCTCACTCATTTTCAACGTTATCCATTTATTGCACAAAACATCCTCTAAAATGTCTAACACTTCAGACATGCCAACAAAGCAATCTTGCCCAACACCATTTTGGTACCCACCTTCTGCCAAAAACCTGAGAGTAGCGGCCAG
Organism: Tipula vernalis; assembly: GCA_958295665.1. NCBI lineage: Eukaryota > Metazoa > Arthropoda > Insecta > Diptera > Tipulidae > Tipula > Tipula vernalis. The sequence continues at coordinate 189,210,833 of OY282559.1, forward strand.
TTTAAACTCTGGCGTAATTGATGATGATTTAACCACCTGGGGTAATTTTGTTTTTAATTCTTTTAAAACATATTTAAAGGCTGGTTTATTTAATCTGAAATTTTTTTTAAATCTGGAAAAAATTAACATTATAATACAACAATCATAAATTCAAAAATAATTTTTCTCACTGGACATCAGACAACTGAAATATATCTTGGCAGGTATTCCGTAAAGCTTTTCTTGTTTCTTTTCTTTGGAGTGCTGCTTCATCATTAAAATCTAAATAGATACCAATGCTATCCATTATAGTCACTATTTTAAAAATTTAAATTTAATTATTTTCTTTTAATACAAAAGAAAATGAAAATCAGCATAAAAAACACAATTCAATTGAAAGTCAAAATGTTGACAATACTGTTGAAATTGCAGATTCACTGCGGATCGGTAATTCTGTTTTCCGGCGGATTCTGTAACACAAATAATTGTAAATGTGAATCAAGTGCGGATCGAATGAACTCACGCCGCAGTAAATCCGCCGAGTTGTATAATCGGCATGATTATCTTATGTCCTATTAAGATTTATTGGAATATGTATAAAAATTTGGAAAAATAGCTTAAGTGAAATAAGATAAGCTATTTTAACAAAATTATAAACGTAAAATAACCTGTTTGCATTTATTTATCTTAATTTTCTTAATTACTCTAATAAATTTTAAAGTAACTAATACTTTAAAAAAAATGCATTGCATCAGCTTACGAAAGCCCTGGAAAAACTGGCTTATATAGTCATAAATTTTTCAGATTTATTTTAACCGTTTTTTTGCTCTCCTGAAAATTGTATAAAATCAAGATAAGATACTTTACCTTTTCACCACAGATTTAATGTTAACAATTTGAAATATAGCGAATGAGTGCATTCAGTAAAAAAATATTATTCTAATAAAAATGACTATCTCGAAAAACCATTAGGAGTGCATTAAACCAGTAAATTTCGATGTAAAAATTATGGTATAATAATTGGTTTTTCGATTATGAAAATTATCGTGTAAACGTAGCTTATGTTACTATAAAATTAATGTAGCATATACCAATTATACAAATTGATTGGAATCCTATACTGTATACTAACCTAACAATAAGTGAAATAACATTTCGTAAAAAAGTAAATTTGTCTTTACAATGGTGGTGTTAATATTATTATTAGTTAGGGTAGAGCGGGGCAAAATGATACAAAAAAAATGAGTTTTCTTCAATACTCTTTATTAATAAAATAAACGAAAAATAAAATAAGTTTTCACATAATAGCCCCAGTGCTGTGGCAAAATGATACAAGAAGTCGATTACTGGTTTGTACACTGGTAATGAACCCTCCCAGAACAGTAATCGCATTGTATCCAATTTTCGCCAGGTTTGCTTTGACTCCACAAATCATCACAAACTAGACATCTGGTATCTTCTTGCGACTCAACAGGTTTGCGTTTTTTTGTTCTTCGGTTCAAATTCAACTTTTATTTTTTTTTTTGCTTAGTCACTTAATTCTTTAATTTTTCACGTTACACCAAAACTTTGGAAGCTAAATCGTTTTTGTAACGGCTACTTGTTAAAATATTACTGGTACCACATAGCTTACGAGAAAGTAAATGTTGTATTTTTACGCCATCGGTTCGATTGACCTTTCAAATTAGACAACGTTATTTGGACTAACGGCTGTAAGCGTATCTTCAAATACAACTTCTTAGCTAACTCGAACTAAAGTCTTCTGTTTTGCATTGGATATAGAGCGGCAACATCTGTTGCACCAGCAAAAGTTTCACCCTGTATTATTGACTGGTGGGTTGTTACATCAGCGTTTGCCTCTGATCGTTTAGGAGTTTCGGAGATGACTAAATTCTCATTAATGACAGCATATTCCCAGTCTTTAATTACATTGGGGTTAAATGGCCAAATTCCCGTAGCACTGAACCAATTTGCTATATTCCTGAGTGTGGCAGCTTTCTCAACCGGCAGTCTACAGAGACCAGCTATATTTTGATCATTTTGCTTCGCCCAGGATGACTTTTCATCCATAGATTGCAAGCCTTATCGTACTCTCTTGAATGGCCGAAAATAACTCACATCGGGTGGGTGTAGTTTCTGAGTAGTATGAGGAGGTAATGGCAAAATAATAGCATCTAGATTTTTTGTATGGGTCGTGTGGCCATCTAAGATAAGGAGCACTTTTTTTCCATCGGAACAACGGCAATTTTTAACAAAATGTTTAAGGAACTCTACAAAGATGATATCGGTAATCCATCCGTTATCAGAAACACACTGTAGTGTTCCAGAAGGAGCATCATCCGTAAGCGAGGCACTTATATTTTTACGACGATATATCATGATTGGTGGAACCATTTGACCAGCGGCATTAGCACAACAAACTACTATTACCGTTTTGCTTCTTTCTCCGCTTGTAACACCAGAAACTGACCATCTTCCTTTCAGGGCGAGCACTTTGGCAGGTCCATGAACATTTTGCGTTCCGGTTTCATCCATATTATAAACGTCATTTTCTAAGAAACAATTTGTTTTGTAAATGGAATCGAGATTTTCATAGAAATTTTCAATTTCATGTCAATCCATTCCCATTACACGATTAAGTAATAAGGATTCCGGTTTCCGGATACTAAGTTGGGAATGACGTCCATGAAAAGAAGAAGCCCAATCCGTTCCGGCCATACCTTATTCCTTATTAAAGCTATTTCGTATACTATTTTTCGTGCTAAATTGAAAAACGAGTCGACGTAGATCATATAACGTAATTCCATATAGCGATTGTTCCATTTTGATTATATAACTAACCAGTTCCTTCTCTTGCTCATCCGTAAGCACTCGATATTTAGACCGCAAACGGTTTGTGTATAAAGCATGTCTTAGGTATTTGGTTTTACCGGATAAACGGCGTCGGATAGCATCTTTATAAACCTTAAATATTCTGGCCGCCTCACGTAGAGATATTTCTTTATTTTTGACCGCTAATACGGCTTTTTCCATATTTTCTTCAGTCAAATTGGCGCGGTCTCGAGCTTTTATCATTTTGCCCAGTTGAACACTTAAACGTTATATTTAATATTTTGATAGGTACGATAATTTTCGCCATAAGCCTTCACCGAATTTCAAGAATGACTTACTTTTTCCAATAAAATTAACCACAGAACAACAAAACCAATACACTATAAAGCATTCGTCTTTTGAATAATATTTTTCGGATTTTCTCTTTCGGTAGACAATTGGTATACGTTTTGTATAGGACTGTAAGAAAACTGCAATAAATCATATTTACAGCGAAGTTAGCGACACTTGTTCATTAAAGAAATTATCGTAGTTTACTGTTTCCATCTATTGGAGAAAAGCTAAGACGAATAACATTTTTTTGAAACCGCGTTTTTTATTCGCTCCGAATAGCTGCTATCGAGAGCCGTCATATAACAAGTGGCTCCCGATAGCGCTCCGTATAAATATGTAGAGCCAAATATTTTTTATATGAAGTTTTCGCTAAACAATTGAATTAAATATCACAGCTTGACATTAAATATGTTTAGTTTACCAATAGTAGTGTTTTTTTATTCGCTCCGGATAGCTGCTATCGAGAGCCGTCATTTTTATACGCCTAAATTTAAATTTGACGCGCTATTTATTGGTAAACTAAACTTATTTAACATCAAAGTATCATTTCTAATTCAATTGTTTAGCGAAAACTTGATATAAAAAATATTTGGCTCTACCTATTTATACGGAGCGCTATCCGGAGCCATTTTCCATATGACGGCTCTCGATAGCAGCTATCCGGAGCGAATAAAAAAACACTACAAATAAATAGCGCGTCAAATTTAAATTTAGGCGTAGAAAAATGACGGCTCTCGATAGCAGCTACCGGAGCTAATAAAAAAACGCAGCTAATATGTTTTCGAGTAATTATATCATTTATCCCCATGTATCATTTTGCCCCGCCTTACCCTAAATAAAAAAAAAAAAAAAAGAACGAAATGTGAGTGTCAAACAAAACTAATAATTTAAGTGATATATTCACATTCAATAACTAGTGGATTAAGATAAATATTATTGGCATTCCAAACCGGTCGATGAATTCCTAAATTTTAAGATAAGTACAAGTTTACATGTTTTACTCCTTATAATTAATTAAATTTATTTTGTTTTTCAGCTACTGGACTCCATTTTAATTCAATATACTGTAGCAGCTCACTCATTTATTCATATATATGTACATATGTATACAATACATCCATTCATTCAGTCAATTTTTACATTTACTCACCACCACACAATCAGTTCGAAAGCGAACCCATTCAAAATTAAAGAACACACCTATAATTCATCTACACTTGTGATACACAATTTTTTTTCTGTATGGTGAAAAATAATAATAAATTAAAAATATAACCATTGTAATTAAATTAAATTAATAATTATCATCGTAATAAAATTATATAAAATTAATGGAATTCAGAAATAAAAATTTATACGATTAACGCAAAGTGTACATCAATAAAATATTGTGTTTCATAATTCGTATGATGATTTTCCTTTAAATCGTACAATGATACGAAAAGTGAATAAGTGATTCTAAATTAAATCGTCCCGAACACGATAATATAACTAAATTTTTCCGTTATACAATTTAAATAAAAAATAAAATATTGATTTTAGATTGCACGGCAGGTCGGCGCTGAAGAACCAAACTAAAGTCATTTTTCTGTTAAATATAATTGGTTTACAACCGTATTTTTTAAAACAATTATAACTAACCCCCAGAAAATTCATACTCTTCGTAATTTCCAAAGTTGGACAAAAACTCTGCGCAATGTACGTATGTACTTGTAAATGTTTCAGTAAATAAGTAGTATGTATTTTTAACAACCAAGACATTTATTGCAAGTCAAAGTTGTGTAAGTCATCTCAGATTGTCGTTTAGATATTTTTTTGCAACGAATATGTTTATTTAAAGCATTTATCCACATGTCTATATTACACGACAGACAATAAATTGTTAAACATTTTGGAAATGGAAACTATTTAGTGGGTTGAAGAAGATTACACATAAAGTATTTCTTAAATTAAATAACTGAAAGAAAAAATTGAAATAAATGTTTACGAATGTTATGTTTGTTTTATTACATACAACATGTTAACTATGTACATATGTGCTCACTTCTTGTTTTACATCTTCATACACGTTTGTTTCATTTTATTTAGGATCATCATCATCGTCATCAACATGTTCTGTTTTTCCAGTCAGTTAAGGAAAAATAAAAGAAAGAAATTTTTAACAAGATGAATTTCTATTTTATTATTATTTTTATTTGTTGTTTATTATTATTTATACAGGATTACAATAAAACATTCCAAATATTTGTCTTATATTAAAATGAAATATATATAAAAATGAAATGTGAAATGACATATGAGCACATATATAAAAGACTTATCGAATAAATATTAACTGCCTCATCCTCCAGATTTCAGCGTCGTTAATATTTTGGTTCTATTGTTATGTATTTGGTTTTTTATTGTTTCATTTTACTCTCCTTTGGTACACCATGTGCCAAATCGTGGCTTTACTCAACATTTTTCCAATTCGTACTTAAATATATTTCAATCGGAATTGTTTTTAGTTCATCCCACACGCCACTCATAACGATGGGATAACGACTTTTTGAAAAGATAAATTTGAGATTTTGTTACTACATATATGATAACCGAAAAAGGATGTAATTGTTATGGGCAACAAACGAGATAGATAGTAAACTAGTTACAAAATGAAATTCATAGGAATTTATGGTATCAAATTGATGAGCTATAGGAAATCAAATACGTATAATATTGTATTATAGATATTAGGAGTATCATTTTGTGATTTGTGTTTTTGGGTTATCCAATCGTTCAATCAAATACATAACGTGTATATTTATACTTGTAATGACAGCCGAATAACTTTAATTTTTTATGGGATTCACAGAATTGTTTTGTTGTTCGAATTTAATGATTTATTGAGCCAATGCAATGCGATAAAAATACAGAACCCAACAAATATCAGTCAAAACCATATCGTGAATGAAATTTATAAATAAGATTGAGAATTTATGATATGTGATGTATCATAATTTGACAATACGGGGAATTGTATACCTATAATGTTTTCGTAAACGGCTGTTTATTTTTATATCAAATAAATAAATAGTTACGTACATATATAAATATGCTTTTTGATTTGATTTAGCGAAACTTTATGGAATTTGGGGAATTTTAGTAAAATTAGACAAAATTCGGGCATCAAACCACAACTATTTTTTTGGGGATGAATATATTAAACAGACGAATAATATTTAACACTAAATCATTATATTCTCAATACAGTCGTATTTAATTTAGTGAAAGAAAACTCTGCTTTTTATTTAATTTCGTTTCATAATTAATTAACTTATTGTATTATAATACTTTGAACTACTAATCTGTCATCTTGTTATTTGGTGAGTAGATATACAAATTCTTTGGGTTTCCAACTCTAGAGCGAGAGGTTTCCAACTCTCAAAACCTGCTTATAACTAACTGATCGCGAGAAAATCATGATTCTTTTAAATTAATACCACAATATCTTAACGTTTGCCCTTGTGCCATATGTATAGTGATACTAAATGCTAATCTTACTGGAAATCGCAGTCTCTTACAGAATAAATACTATTTTTCCTTTATCTTTATATTGTTCGATAACTGTTTCACGGTCATTCTTGTTCCATTATATAATCTTGGTGAATCTAAATTTCTCAACAAAATAATTGGTGGTTCTATTTTTAATCTTAAACAATGTAAAGGCAGGGAAAATGAACACTTTCATTTGTACCAACCATTGAATCGATTGTTTTATATATTTTCTCTTCGCCAGGAATCTTGTTTTGAATTTTTGAATTAATATCATCAACTACTTCATTTCTTACTGCTAAAATGGCTCTATCAAATAACCAATTTGAATTTGTTTAATTTTGAGCAATGTTCGGATAAACTTTATCTATTAATTCATCTGGACTGTTGACGATATTACATAAGACATTCGTAAGTTCAATTTGGCCAGTTGCACAAACAATCAGGTTAGTGTCTTCACCAATTTGTAACAGTTTTTCGGCAAAAGTTTAGCTCCTTCATGGCAAACAGATGGCGGCAAATACGGCTGTACGACTTGCAGCCGTCTCTCAGTGGAGGTGTCTTAGTATAGGACACTCTACTATCGTTAGATTGTTTCGCGATTTCGGACCTCCTTCCCTTCAAGGGAATCCTGGAGGGATAGACCATTATCGGAAATCGAAGCGTTACAATTCTTCACAGATAGCTCCAAGCTAGACGGCAAAGTGGGAGCTGGAGTATTCTGTGACAAATTAAATGTAAACATTTCTATTCGTGTCCCTGATTACTGCAGCGTGTACCACCAAGTCGTATCGATTGGGGAGGTCATGACGTGGTTGAAGCATAATGTGGTATCCTCAGATGATATCGCAATCTATGTGGACAGTCAAGCGGCGATCCGGTCGTTTGAATCGGTGTCTTTGGCGTCACGGATGGCGTTGAGTTGTCACTCATCTCTAAATGAGATGGATGAGCATTTCAATATCCAGGTAATCTTGGTTCCAGGTCACTCGGGCGTCATGGGGAACTGCAGGGCAGATGAACTTGCTAGGCATGGTACGACTCTCCAGCTGCAACCGGTAAGGGCAAGTCTGGGGAGGCCTATCACAGCGCTGAGACAAGCAATTGGCAAGCAGGCGCTATCCTCAGCGGGGGAAAGGTGGTCTAACACCCTCACCTGTAGAGTTGCAAGACAAGTTTGGCCAAAGCTGGACTTGGGGGGCACTAGGGCATTAATATCGTCGTAGGAATTCTCACGGGACACTGCCTTTTTGGAGAACATGAAAGAAGGCTGGGTCTGGAGGCAAATGACTTCTGCAGAAGCCGCTTGGACGAAGCGGAGGAAGAGACGTTGGTCCACTTCCTATGCTCGTGTCCAGCATTGGCACTCAGAAGGCACAAACACTTGGGTAAGTTCAGGATGGACTGCCTCTCGGATCTCGAAAACATTAAAGTGCAGGACGTCTTACACTATACATAAGTAGCTCGAAATGGTTCCAATAGGGGTAAAGGAGATATATTCTGTGGTATCACAATGGACTGTCACCGGTCTAAGTGTGCCTAAGCAGCCACTCCAACCTAACCTAACCTAACCTTAGCTTCTGCATCTTTGGAAAGTTGAACTATCATATTTGTTCTTAATTTTACTTTAATCACTCAATGACAGAGAAATGATTCCTTTAAACGTGCATTTAAACGTCCTCCTTACATTAATATACGCAATATGTTATTGGCGCGTATTTCACCTAATATTAAACTTATCAAAAATGTCTTTCCGGTACATCCTGGTGCATTAAAATAGATTACTCCCCCCAATACTTCTGTTCACATGGTTTGGTTTGAGCGTTGTATTGCACTAATTCATCGACATTATAATTTATCTCTCTGTGGCGCTTGCATCCCTAGTTCGACTAAAGTTTGATTGCTTATTGGTAAGCATTTGTCTTCCGAACGAATAATTGCTTGATTAAATACCTCCTCGTTGAACTCGATATTTAATTCCGGATGAACTTGTCGTGACTTTCAATTGAAGTTCCTTGTTTCTTCGTTGAAAGATTCGTTTTGTTGCATTACATGTAAAATTTGATACTATATTGGCATATGTAGCAACTTTCTTGCAAATCTATCTCTTTGACAACGTTGGAAAAATGGTCTTAATGTCCTATTCACAGAAGGTTCAGTGTCAAATCTGTCTGCAGTTTCGCTTGTAAAATATACTCGTTGGCCATTGCCACACTGCCAGATCAATAACTGCTGGCTCCCCATCATGTATTGGGAAACCCAATATTGGCCAAGCAGCTATTTGAATATCTGCCCAGTTGAAACTCGCAAGCATTTCATCTTTCGGATGTTGTTTTCTATTTTCTCTGGTTATTGCAAATACAGCCGCATCCTGCCTTTGTTAATATAAATTCTGCCAAAAAAGTACCGGAAATTGTTAATTTATGTTGATGCGAAAAAAGTGACCGGAATTATGGGAAAAAACTATTGGATTTTACACGACGACAACGCAGCATCACACCGAGCTACGATTGTGAACGAATATAAGGCAAACAAGTCAATAAATAACATCGATCAATCACCACATTCGCCTGATTTAGCACCAGGTGACTTTTTCCTGTTTCTCTGACTCAAATTGCTACTCTTTGGAACCCGTTTTGATTTCGATGATTGGAAAATTGCTGGCATATGTGTATATCCTCGAATGGGGAATACTTTGAGGGCGATAAAATAAATGGTAATGATTGATCTTAAAATTTGTGTTTTAATTCCCGGCACTTTTTTGACAGAATGTATTTACACACATATTTAATTAATTTTACTGAGTGGCAGTATTCCACATTTTTATGTGCTTGAAACTTTTTTGAGAGAAGCGGATTGTATGGCATCACCATCGATTATCTACTTCTATCTCCAGGTTAACTCGCATTTGTATTTTCTGTACTTATATCGTTGCCAGACTGCGCTTTAATAAACCCGATTTAGCTAAACTGTATGAAAAAAAAACGCGATTAACAAAAACTAGAATTCATACACAAAAATTTACTAAACCGGATTTATTAAATCGCAGTATTTCAATGGTATTAGGATATCCATATTCTCCTGTTTGTATCTCATTTAGATACGGTCTTGGATATCTCTTTGTTCGCTTGATTTCACTCGTACATGGTAAATTCACATTTAATCTTCAACATAGACCATGAATCATGTTTTTCACTATTATCCTCTTCTGGTTTCGGAAATTCAGCTCGAATTACTTTATGATTTTTTTATGTAACCAAATTAAATTGTGTAAATGATGTAATTCACGTTTCTGCCGTTCGATTGTGTACATCCAGCATCTAACGGTTCCAAAAATATGATACCTTTCGATGAAATCACGAATCTCATTTGTTTCTGTGGAAAAACTAGAGCTATTATTTCATGGCGGACCTTGGGAGCTTGTCCATAAATCATATCTTCTTTGATCTCCAGCCATGACGAATGCAAGTGAAGGTTAAAAATAAATCGGGCGACTATGTTTTCTTACATAGGTGGTAGCATCTTGTGTTTACTCGTACATGTTTCGTGGACTTCCTTTGTAAGTTGATGGTAAAATCAGCAGTATTCTAATGTCGTCAACGTTACTGTCATTCAGGATTGCGTCTCTCAAATGAATGTACCCTTCTGTACGCAATTTATTTTTGAATATTATTCATCCTACCTTTATTTTGCGTACATATCAACTAAAAATTGTGGCAATAAATTACACGAATTGGTAATATGGTTGTATCCTTCGTTGTCTCTGATCATTATTAAGTAACTTTTCTATTTGTTTCTGCACCTGTATTTGGGTTCACTTGTTTCAATTTGAAATAGTATTGATTTATTACCACAATGCATCCAGCATTCGGGGCAAAACTAAAGCCTTTCGGCTTGGGGTTCTTGACAATGATTACGACATTATAACTATTGGTGAGACCTGGCTTACAGCCAGTTTTAATTCCGAGGAATATTTTCCATCCAACTATGTCGTCCATAGGAAATACCGTTATAACTTCCTAACCAGCATGAAAGGTGGAAGAGTGCTGATTGCTGTGAAGTGTTCGATTTTGAACGAGATGATCGTTTGTCATTCTCAACTAGATATTATGGCAGTCCGTGTAAAGGTCGCCCGTTCCTCCGTGATCGTGGTCGCTGTATATATTCCTAGTGGCTCAAATTTGGGATTATTATGTGAAAATTACAAATTTTGTTGATTCAATTGTGTTACCTTTAGTAGGAGCTGGCGAACACCTTATGTTTGTTGGCGACTTTAATCTTCGTGATGCTATTTGGTTCGATGTTGATGGAGTTTTTACTTCGTCTTCTACAGACGAAAGGGTGTTACATACGATAGAATATTTTGCGAGCATTGCTACCACTCAACAGAACAGAGTGTCCAATAGCTGCAGCAAGTTTTTGGACCTGGTTTTCGCTACTGATGTTTTACATTCGGAGATTTCATCTTGTGCGGATTTCACTGGTTGTGCGAGCATTTACCACACTCCTATTATGATAAATATATTTCATGAAAAGTGTGTTACTAATTTTACTTACAATAATGGTTCTCATTTTAATTTTAGATGTGCAGATTATGTCTCTTTAAACGAATTTCTACCCAATTCGGACTGGAGCTTTCTTCAACGAGGAGTGGACTTGAACAAGATTGTCCGTCTGCTGGACGAGCGGATCATGGCTGGCATCGAAATGTTTGTTCCGAAGGTAAAAGACAAACCGCAATTTCGTGAGCCATGGTATAATGATAAACTTGTGCTACTCGAGAAGCGTCGTAATAAACTTCATTCATTATATAGGGTACATGGGGATAAGTTTTACTCTGCGTTCAATGCCGCCCGTATGGAGTTTCGAATTTTAAACCGGTTCCTTTATAATAATTATATTTTGCAGATTGAAGAAGATCTTACTACTAATCCTAAATATTTCTGTAATTTCATCAACAGCAAAAGAAATGTTGTTGGATTTCCGTCACCTATGATTTATCAGAACTCATCTGCAAGTCGGCCCTCGGATATCTGTAATTTATTTGCCAACTATTTTAAGTCTGTCTATAAGTCTCATACTACTATTACTAAATCTAGTGACTGTTCGGAATTTAGTCTGTTGAGGTTTTCTGTAGATGAGATCTCCGATAGTTTGGCGCGACTTGCCGTGAATAAGGGCTCAGGACATGACGGCATTCCACCCATCCTTATGAAAAACTGTGCGGATGGTTTAGCTGTTCGTCTCGCGTTTATTTTTAACGAGAGCCTCCGTACAGGGGCTTTCCCGGAGCCTTGGACGATTTCCTTCATTCGCCCGATTTTCAAATCGGGCAAAAGGTGTGAAATCAGCAATTACCGTGGGATCGCTATACTCTCTGCTATACCGAAACTATTCGAAGCATTGGTACAAAAATTTCTATTTTTTCATTTGAAATCGTTAATTTGTCCTGCTCAACATGGCTTTTATCCTGGAAGATCCACAGTGACCAACCTGATTATTTTTTGTGGTCACTTACATAGCAGTATTGCAATCAGGCAACAACTGGATGTTGTGTACATGGACTTCTCAAAGGCTTTTGATAAGATTGATCATTCGATAGCTGGGAAATTGAATTGTCAATTCATTCCAACTAAGTGGCATCAATCTTATCTTTCGGATCGATGGCAGTATATTAAGATCTATGACTCGTCCTCAGTTTTATTTCGAGTTACCTCTGGTGTCCCACAGGGAAGTCATATTCTACCTCTTCTTTTTTCACTATTTATTAATGATGTTGTTCAGTGCTTTGAGTTCGTGCATTGCCTGCTGTATGTAGATGATTTGAAAATATTTGCACCAATTTGTAGTTAATCTAACTGTGTTAGGTTGCAAAGGGATTTAGACACATTTTGTGTCTGGTCGGCCAACAACAAATTGTCAACATATTTCTTTCTATCGCCTTCGCTTTCCGGTATTTCGTGGGTATTCGCAGTTTAATGGAGTCGTGGAAATGGTACAGTATATGTCCGATCTTGGGGTAGTATTTTCTTCCGATCTAACGTTTGTGAGGCACATTGATTCTGTTACAGCAAAGGCTTATATGATGTTGGGTTTCATAAAGCTTAACTGCAGGGACTTTTGTGACCCGCTTACATTAAAGTCGTTGTACGTTGCCTTTGTCCGGTCTCCGCTAGAGTACGCCTCGCAGGTTTGGCCTCCTTTTTATAAGTGCCAATCTGATAGAATTGAAAGCGTTCAGAAGCAATTTGTTTTATATGCACTTCGCAGTACACCATCAATGAATAATTATGCTATTCCACATTATCATGAGCGCTGAAACCTTTTGGGATTACAGCGTTTATAACACACAGCGTTTTTGTTCGCAACATTTTATTTTATCTTATTGATTGTGCTGAATTACTCGCACGACTCAATATTTATGCTCCTGAACGTTGTCTGCGTTGTCGTGATGGTTTTTTACTAATCGGTTCTGGCTCAACAAACTATCAACTTTCGAAGCCAGCCTTGACCACGTTTTAATTTGACTAGAGACTCGTTTAGACGTGAGCTTTTTAAGACCTTATAGGCATTTTATTGTTTTTATTTTGTTATGTACATACTTTTCATTTTTTGATTTAAATTATTGTTACCGATTGTATACCACTGTAGGTAATATATTAAATATTAAATAAGTAAATACAATAAATAAATAAATAGTATCCGTCTTCTCCTTAAAAATAAATTAACGGATAATGACGTACATCGTAAGACCGATGTGTTTTTACGATACGTTGTAATCCTGCTCCTCCTCGTTGAGTAATTATATCGCAACTTGTGTACTCACTGTCCGCAATTAAACCGGCCATTTCATTGACTTGAGGTGCATTGAATCGTTGTACGTATTCTCCAACCGGTTTTTTGTTGGCTCGAATCACAAGCTTATGTTTATTGGATATTATTTCACCCAGTGGTTTTGAATTTGTGAACCAATTGCTTGTGGTTGTGTAAAATCCTCGGCAGATCTTCAATGATTTTCTGCCTCAATCCAATGAAATTTACTTGCAAACATTTCTGAGATTCGTTTGGCAATGGTAACAATGGTCCCACTTTATGATAGACTTGTCCTTTAGTTAAAAACACAGGATTTAGTTGATATTTTCCATTGCTCATGGAATCATCACCAATGATGTCATTTGAAAGCAGGTATTGTACGCTCTCTTATTTTGAAAAAAATGTTTTGATTCCGGAGTCTCTTCCATCATGTAATGAAATAATTCTGGTGGAGGCACTTGCAATGGTGCCAATTTAATTTTTCCACTCATTCAACACATTCCTGGAGTTTAGGCAGAAATGACTTGATCCATTTTGCCAATGACAACGTGTTTGTTGTACTCTTTAGTAGGATCATAACGGAACGCCTCACCTACCTTACTGCAATCTCTACACTCTTCTGCATCGCAATTCTCGTACGCTAATGTTTTATTCATGCGCTCGCGATCATTGTCTTTCATCTGTTAAGTTTTCTCTTCCGAATGAAGCTAAAAGTGCTTCTCATTCCTCATATGTTTGATTCCTTCGCTGTCCTTTCTGTTTCCTCCTTTTCGCTTCTTTTCCTTCTTTTGACCACTGGCTGCTCCTCTTTTACGTTTCGGCATCCTGTTCAATGTTAATATTACTTAACACACTAAAATTCCACTTAATACAGGAACTGTTCATTACCATAAGCAATTTACTTTCACTTATTCCGTTTAATAATTTTCACTGAAATTTATTTCAATTTCTATCACTTTCACTTTTCCTTGTTCCGCTCTAATCAATTTCCAAAGGTATACTGATGCATGCTTCTCGCCATCGCCTATATATGTATGTTCTTCTGAGCTGGAACGTGTCTCCACCACATCAGGATAAAGGAACATTTGAGAATGTTCCAAAAGATTCTGGACTTCCGTTTTCGTTTTCTAGAACATTCTAGAACGTTCCGGAACAGGAGGTCCCTTCGATGATCCAGAACCTTCTGGAACATTCTCGAACGTTCTGGAACCGGAAGTACCTTTGAAGGTCCAGAACCTTCTGGAACATTCTTGAATTTTCTACAGCATTCTCAAACATTCTAAAGCATTCTCGAATCTTCTATAATATTCTGAAACATTCTCCAACATTATGTCTGGAACATTCCAGAACATCATGAAACCTTCTTCAACATTAAGGAACATTCTGGCCAGTTCGGCCACTTCTCCGCTCAATTCCCAGCTGCTTTACTGACTTCCAATAAGAAGTCCATTGATTCGATGTCCTATTTTGACGCGCATGTGTCAACCCCTGTATTTCCAAACCGAAATCTTCTTCATGGATAAGATATGGAGAGCTACCATACCATATAACTCCCATGAGGCTAGAGGAGTCAATCGAGGAGTTGTAGCATCTCGCACGAACCAACCACGCTTACATTTATTATATACATATATTATTATATGTATATATTAAATATATATTGATTAAAGTCGAAATGAATAATTGGTTTATACGTACTAAAAAGAGACAAAATAATCAACACTCGATTAGTTCCACTCCTTTCGTTAAATGATATACCTTTCAGTTCAAAAAAAAAATTATTGGCAAGAATTATTGGTAACAATCAA
Organism: Tipula vernalis; assembly: GCA_958295665.1. Taxonomy (NCBI): domain Eukaryota; kingdom Metazoa; phylum Arthropoda; class Insecta; order Diptera; family Tipulidae; genus Tipula; species Tipula vernalis. The sequence continues at coordinate 189,226,129 of OY282559.1, forward strand.
ATCTGATTTTCATTATTTCACCAGTATACTTTGGTTCAATCCTCACCATATATATCGTAAAAATGGCGGCAACAAAATCTAAAAATGTATAAAGAGCCAACCAGCGAAACTGTAAGAAATATGTATAACAGAATTTAACGAAAGTTTTTTCTTACGGAAAATTTGACAACAGGTAAATTGCATTGAAGTGACGGTAGCATTAATATTTGAATAAAATTTGAGTTACAATTTCGGACTGACGATGGAATTGGAAGAACTTCAAAAATTATTTCAATTATTAAAAAGTCTTAAATTCTTAAAGGACATAAACATAAATAATAAAAGACACAGATCTTGTGATGTAAGAAAAATAAATCGAAAAGAAAAAAATTCGAAAATAAATAATACTATAATATTTCGGTATATTTTCGTGGTTAATGTGAAAAAACATTTTCACTACTACTGTAAGCACTTTGCTCAATAACTGGAAATCTAAACGTTTCTTGATATGTTATTTGTTTAAAGCTGTTTTCGCATAAATTTTCGATTTCTTTCCTTGCATTGTAATAACCTTTATTATCCATTATTTAATTATTTTCAAGGAAATACCACGAATTAAAATATGAACACTGAAATGTGCTTTCAACAAAAATGGTTGTACAAGCCAAACAGTACAAACAAAGATATAAAAACGTACACTATATTTGTATACTATATACTATAAACACAATCTGAACAAACTTGTTTTTGTTATTTTTTTTCTTGGTTTTAATCTCTGCAATCTGTTCTGGAGCTCAAGGCACTCCCAACTCTTTCGCAGTTTACTTTTACCGTACTACTTTACGCAGTATTAGCCAAATCGAGGTCGTACGGCTATAGACCTGTTTTGTATAAACCACCTGCACATTGCATTGCTTCATGCCAATCTATAGTGCTGGCATGAAAGGTGGGTCGGCCCATGGATTCTGCACTCTCAACAGGAGGTCAGAGATGTGTTCATCTTCATCACCGATCGTAATCAGATGATGAAAAATCCCTTTTTGCATTGAACCCGGTACCTCCCGATCCAAACGCCGCAGCTTTAACCACTGCACCGTTTGGTCGGTTTTGGTTATTGTTCAAATATTATATGACCAAACCAGTAATATAAAGTACATTTTCTTGATAGGATCTGTGTAAAGACCGAACGTCTTGTATAAACATTTTTGTTGGTTTTGTTGGTTGGTGCTTAATTAACTTATGTATGTATACATTTTTAGATATTCACAACATTTTAAAGCAAGAAGTCAACAAGCAATGTGTAGGAATGGATTCGTGCGATATGTTGAACAAAGCACAACTAAAACACAAATACTGATTTTTTATTTCATACAATGAAAGATAACAAATGAAAAGCCCAAAAATTCTAAATGGTTTAGTGTCACGCACAGTACAGTGGCATTCCTTTAGTACGAATTGTTGTATACAAATGTGTAAGTCAGTATTGAAAGGGTAACTTTAACTGTAAATATTACTCGTTAGTGAACGATCAAATTGTGTATAAAGTTGTAATATTTTATTTAAAAAAAACTGTAGCAAGGATAAATAAATTAAATGAAAGCTAAATTCTTTACATGTAGAAGTCTCATAACATATTAGATATTGTAGATAATATAGTTCGCATATTAGTTAATATAAGTATGTGAAGTTCGGAAGTGGTTTATTTATTTGTGCAATGCGAGGACAAAATAAAATGTTCCGTAGTTAGTTTTATTAATTCATTTAATTTGTATTTTGATGAAAAGGGGAAGTTGTTGGTAGTTCTGCGAATTTGGTTTCGATCTGGACGGACATTTTTCGGCTGTGAAAACCGTATTGCTGGTTTATAATCCTGATTATTTTCTATGTATGGAGGTCAGCCGTATGTTGGCGAGTACGTATTACAATAGGATGGTCAGGGTGGTGAATTGGGGGTTCAGTCAAAAATTCAGTCCATTGCGCATACAATGCAGCTTTGGGTTCAAATATTAATTCTGCTTCAAAATACTCGCAATTCGATATTTGAAAATCAAATTTATGAAAGGAGCCGTACCGCAATTTTTGCAGCCTTTTAATACCGCCTACATTGATAAAATTTCTACTACAATAGGGCACTACGTAGTAGTGAACACCAAAATTAATTTTCCGTTCATAAAATTTGACGTTAAAACAATTCATTTAAGTATAATAGTTTTGAATCATATACTAGTAGAGAGACAATAAAGCATTGGAATTAGGAACCAGTCGTTTTATTCTTTGTAGTGTTCGGTCGGGCCAAAAGGAAAAAAAACAAAAAAAAAATAATCTCCATCAGAGTTGGACAATCTTCTGAATCTCTCATTCTGACTGTAGCTGGATTTGTGCTTTCTTGCTCGTTTTTTTTAATTTGGTTATTGTTGTGGAATGGTCAAGTGGACCGGCGGCGTTGTTTGGATCTTGTTTTCTGCATTGCATATATTGTATGAATTAGTATTTAATAGTGAGGGTTATTAATTGATAATTTCAGTATAACTTGATACTTGTGAGTCAAGAACATGATCCTTTGAATGGGATACTTCCAATCTGACATATATGTACAGGGTAAGCTGGGATTAAAGGAATGATGTAGGTGTTTTTGTTTGGAGCTTCAATGGGATTTCGGGTGTTTTGTGGTGGGTATGAATCGGAGTATGGGAGGTGTATGGGGTTTGCACCTAAAGTTATGCAGATTATAGTGTCCAGGTTTCGTCTAAGTAAAGCAGAGGTCGAGATGCATCGGCGGGAGTGATAGTGGTGTTTTGGGAAATGAACTTTAGTTGGATTCTATTGTTAGCGTATTAAGGCAGCTTCATTGGTGTGAATGTGTAAACGGTTGTAGGGAGACGGTGTGTATTGTACTGTGGATGATGCTTCTACTGGAAGATTGAACGTAACGGTGCGTTGTGAGGAAAGGGACTTAAAGGTTGAGTTTGGTTGTGTGCGTGAAGAGGAAAAGGGGGAGGAGTGGCTGTAGGTGTTATGTGTGGGTGAACATCTTTGTCTTTGTGGCTGGATGTGAGTGAGGAAGGTTGTGCGAATGTGGTTGATAGCAAAATTACAATTGTTTGACATGGAATGGGGAGCTGAAGTATTCTAGACCTTGTAAAGAATTAGAGCACTTTCATTTAATTTAGGTTGGGGTGATGAGATTTGATTGAGGAAAGAGCAGTGATTCTCCTTAATGAAATGTTAATTGAGGTTTTTGAAATGTCATTGATCTTGTTTTGCGTTGAAACTTTGAGTTACGCGCACACTACGCGTCTCTGATGGCTTCTTTGACACAAGCATTTACAGCAGAAACACTTGCGTCAGGATTCTCTAATTCACCATCTCTTTCTATCTTTTTAGGTTCATTCTCTGCATTATCTTGCATCTCTTCATCTTTTTCTGTTTCTTTACACTCAGCTTCACCATCATCACTTATTTCGTTCACTTCAAGTTACTCTTCTCTACTGCCTTTTTTTTCCTCAACCGCTTTGCGTTTCTCGTTTCAACAAATTCTTCTTCTTTTGCCTGCTTCGACGCTTGTTCTCTGGCTCCACTTATACGTTTCACTCTAGTGTATTCAAACAAAGAAAGGATTGGGGAAACTGAAAATAAAACGTAACCCATGTGCGAACATAAAGGTGAGGCTCGCTGCTATAATCATCATAGTCAACTTTTTATTTAAATAACCCAAAGGTCATGTACTAGCCTAATTGTCCTCATGGCCACAATAATGGATTCAAACCCATATATAGGAAGATACCGATTGTGTGAGAGACAACAAATACTACCCGTGCAGACCTAGATTACATTCATGCGTGAGCAGAGACAATCTCGCGCCTTTTACTTAATTTTCTTTATGTTTTCGTTATGTGCCGAGGATTAACTTATATATCAAAGTCGTTTTCATACTCGCTCTAGCAGTAGAGGCGATTATTTGCCTGTTAGTCACGATCTACACCAAGGAAGTACCTAAAAAAAGGGAACTGGTAAACTAATCCCGAAGGATCAAAAATTATAAAACAATTTCCTGCAGTGAATAATAAAGCGAACTTAACAAAGAAAACGTAAAGAGCACGTATGCAGAGGAATGACATTTTTGAAGCAAGAATCCAAGCTGTGCTACCACCATCAATTAAATCTAGCTCCAAAAATGTCCAATATTACGGAAGAGTATAGCATAGTAGGGTATTGTCCCAATATCGATGATTAAATACTGATTGATGAACCATGTTACCTTCACCACCACGACTATTAGTCCATCCCCCAGAGTGTTGGTTGTGACATGCCACAAGCGAACTGAGCGGTGCTTGTATCCACGGTATACAGTGACTATATCCATGGACCGCAATTTTCTTTCTCACTGCTTTATTACTTAGAAATTAGTTTTGTTCCATTGCCCATAACGGATATATACTCCTGCTAGCTCAGCAAGATGGCGTGGAATTTGGTGAGGGAAAAGACTTAGATATAGTGACAATATATTACGGGGGGGGGGCAAGAAAAGCCTTATGGGTTAAAAACGTTTGGGGCATAACGGGATTCAAGAGGACCACCAATCAGAGAAAGTTACTAGTTGTTTTGGTAGTGTATATCACTACACAATTCACAACACATCACATTTAGAGTTTAATATTGTGAAAATAATTTTTAAATATTTGCGCTAGAAAAATACCGGCGGTATTTTAAAATAGAAGAAATTGTAACGCCACTCTGGTGTGCTTGTGTTTGGCGGTATCACCAAAAGTTAATCCGACGTGAAATCGACCATTTAAACTCCAAGTCGCACCAGAATGACGTTAAAAAATCTCCGATCAGAGGCTTTGAATCGCGACATTGATAGCTGGCTAAGGCTCAGGGTATGGGGTGGGATTTATTCAAAGCTTGATCGGAGCTGGAGTAACCGCGAACAAACAAAAGATTAAAAATAAAAAATAAAAGAACTGGGATAAACTATTTATATGACATCTGCTTTACACCCTCCGTGGATCTGTTAAACTCCGATTAACATCACTGTATCAGCCCCTCCTAAGATAACGGTTTCTAACTTTTCATCATCTCGACTTTAAAAATTCCAACGAAGAAAAACTAAATTCACCGAAGAACGAGAAAAGTAAAAATAATAATAATAATAATGGTGGAGGAAATTAACGACGATTAGAGGCTGAAACAAAATTGGTTAATATAAAAAAAATATAAATTAGTAATCAAAAAAACTTAAACGATGTAATTTTTGGTGTAGAACCAAATAAAAGTGCAAAAAAAAAAAAGTGTCCAACAAAAAGATTATAAGAATATACAAAAAAAAAATTCGTTTGGTTTTTTTCTTTTTTTAAAATTTTTAGACTAATTACAATAAGAAAAGAAAATTTAGCATTAAAATTATTCCAAAAACAAAAAAAATACTTCCGAAAAGTAAATATAGTACCACAAAGAAAAATTAAGTTAAAGCTTCCATCTGAAGCAAAAAAAAACAACTCAAGTTAAAGGAAATTAATGAATAAAAAAAATAAATATGTATATACTGTTGTATAAACCAACCCAAAATTAGGACAAGTTTTATTTTCATTCTTATTCTATTTTTTAATTCCAAATCAAAAACATTTTAAATACTAATCATATTTCCGCATTCCATATAAGAATCCCCAACAACAAAAACAAGAAATTAGCGTAATAACATTTTTTTTTTAAATACAAAAACAAATATAACAACATCAAACTATATAAAAAAAATACATACGCCAAAATGTATGCGAATATACACGCAATTAAATTGTATGGGATAATAAAATCAACATTTGGGCAAATACTATATTTTCACCCAAAATAAATACAGTTGGGCGATTCTAATATAGAATACACAAAAAAATTGGAATTTAAACAGTTTATGCAAGTTAGTAAAATTATGATATCCTAATGAACTAAATACATTGAATTACAAAAACAAAAAATTCTATTTTGCGCAAGTTGGTAAAATTATTAATCCAAATGCAATGGAATTACAAAACCCAAAAAAATTGAATTTATGCGAATTAGCAAAATTATATTCTTTTTTAAAAAATGTGTCAAAAAACCCAAAATGCAATATAGCAAATTTTCAAAATCAAGCCTCTCAAAATTGTTAGTGTAAATCAATAACGTAAAATTGTATATAAACTGAACACATTTTATGTATAGATATAGTTAAAAAGTTATAGTCAAAAAAAAGATATAGTCATATAGTCCGACAGTCATAGTCATACAGTAATTTCTTTCAACTTGTAGTCACCTAGTAATTATATAGTCAGTAATAATTTTTAAAAACAAAAAAAATAATAATAAAAAAAAGAATAATTATCTAAATAAAAAAAGAAAAGTATTTCACTAAGTCAACAACCCACAATACCCGGAACCACAGGAGAGTAAGTCCAAAAACCCAGAACGAGTGAAGAAGAAAACACCACTAAGCCGAATTAATCGGAAACTGTACAGCAGCTCGCAACCTCGTAAGTATAATAACACCATAATCATCCTACTAACGAATACCATTATAAGGTTCAGGAGACATTTAGTCTTAATCTACGCACGGCAAAGCGTAGAGGGTAATATAAAAGTGCTTTAGTGCACATACTTACCCATGAACTACTTGTCGATCTGAATATCCGATTCGGAGTACTAACATTGTGCAGAATCCTGCATTCTCCTAGAATTGTGCATCAAATTAACTCCAAAATAGTTCCGGTAATAGCCCCCACCCGAGGTAAGCTCGGAATTAATCTGATACAAAAAACAAAACACGTCTCCCAAGCGAGTCCCATGACCAAAAGATACTTATAGAAAATAGAACCCTTAAAATCTTACAAATTAAAAAACCAGTTAAACATCTTAAGGACATAGAACGAATCCAAATCATCTTAGGCAATATTGGATTTCAATAGCAAATCAAAACATTAAACAAACCAAAATCCCAAATATCTAATTAAAGGTTGGATCTCAATAAGAAAATCTCAACCTTAAGATTTGAAATCATTTAAGAAAAAGTAGTATATCTCCTCATAACCCAACATTAAATGATCTTCCAAACAATTTAAATAAACTCCCAAATATTTAAATAAAATCTCTCTTTTAGAGTACAACAATACGTATGTAATAATAAAAAAAATGATAATAATAAAATAACGAACGATTTTATTTTCCGTTGGTATATGTATGTCATCTGGGTACAACTGTATCACCAATGATCTCCACACCCGGCAGCTTCTAACGGAACCATCATGAAGACCCGTTTAATTTTTCCAAAATAAATATCTGGATCAGCACAGTTGAAGGGTAAATATGTTATGTTCAAAGGAAAATCTCAATTATGAGCAAGGCGTGAAAACTTTTAGTTTCACACAGTTTCACATACGTATTCACTCGTTTGTAGATAAGACTGTGTAGTATCTACTCAGAGGAGACACTCGTACCATAAAGTCTATCAGTGAATCTTCAAAGCTATTTTTTTAACAGCCTTCTGTAGCCAATAAAACACCTCGTTGATGTACACAACACTACACAATATCAAGGGCAACCAAAGTTTCAAATAAAACAAATCACGCCAAGTTTAACTGTTTATTTTCATTTTTATTTTATTTTTATTACAATCTGGTATTGTCTTTAAATTTCCAGAATTTATTTTGTCAACACAATTGACAAGACAAAAAATTATTATCTTAACAAAAAAAAATTTTGTTTTTTTTATTTCAATTAAAACTTTTATTATTCTCGATGCACTATTATATTTTTCGCACCATACCAAAAAAATCAAATCACCATATACCAAATCCAAATAGCTTTAAGTCAATCAAAATGCCTTGACCCGCATATTGGAAAAAAAAAATAAATTTTATATCCAAAATTCTCGACTGTGCGAGCACAAGCGCTTATCACCGACGATCTCCAAAAAAAAAAAAATTATTTTTTTTTCAATCTTGACCGATCGCTTACACAAAAAAAACATTTATATTCCAATTTTTCCCCTCTCTCTTGTCGTTCACTTCTTCTTCCACTCCAAGACTGAAAGAAACACAACCACTCAAACCCATGAGCAGGGCAGTAACACCCATCTCCGCCGTTCCATTGTTCAGCGCGGAAACGACTCAACCAAAGTCGTTACAAAATGCAGAATAATATTTTTATTGTTAACTAGATTCAATTATAATTTGGCTTCCAAAAGAAGCAGCAAAAGTACAAGAAAACTATTGTGTATAAAAAGATAATAAAGTTTATAATGTTTGAAATTTGAATAAAAATAAATAGTTTATTATTTTATTGAAGCGTTATATTCAAAGGGACAAAAGTGGTTGTATTTGTTTAGGGGATTGGGAAAGCAAGCTATCCCATTACAGTTAGCAGAATAAGACCCAAGAGAGACAACCCGGGTGGAGAGAGAAAGGCAAAAACAAACTAGTCTACCGTTTACAACAAAAATAAAACATATGAAATAAAATAGGAAACAAAAAAATAATTAAAAAAAGCCACATACCTTTATCTCATCACTTACCACAATTTTTCACCGTTGCCTAAATGGGATGTATTTCCTTCGTAATCCTGAAGAAAACAGCTAATTATCTCCGTTGGGCAAATTTATTAACAAAGCGCAGAAGCAGAAACAAAAAAAAAACACAAAAAACTGATCCTACTGATCGATACCACAAACTTCAAACACAATTTACACAATTAAAAAAAAATCGATTTTTATGTTAGTGTACATTTTTTTAGAATATTATATTTTGCTTCATTTAAATTCTTTTATTTTTTGATTCTTAAAATTTTATTTTCGATACACACACTTAAACATTAAATCTTATTTATTTTTTCTTACATAAGAGTTGCACTATCTATTAATTTTTAATCACAATTTATATACAATGAAAACAAAAATAAAAATTTGCTGTATAAACCAATATCCAAGTTAACACCAGGATCTTCAACTTCTTCTAGAATATAAACTTTCACAATTTCTTCGAAAAAGTTTGAAAAAAAAAAAACTGGATCAAATTGTCTAAGAATTAAACAGTAACTCCTCTCTACCAACAAAAAAAAAGTTCGGTTTGCGCCATTGAGCAAATCCCCGCGAATTTTACTTTGTCGAAAATTAAAAACTAACTCTCCCCGAAAACGTTGCACCACCCAAATACATACACATATATCGCAAAAAAATTATTTGTCTTTGGCGACGATAATTCCGCTTAATCACCAAAAAAAAAAGAAGATAATATTAATAAATATCCAGGTTATTGCACCTGGCCTTAGAATAGTTTATAGACGCTTATAAAAAGTTAACGTTTTTCGTAAAAGTTTTTCAAAACTAAAAAAAATCTGAAATTATGTACTAATTAACTCTATTATTATTGTTATTATTATTGGAGGGCCATGCGGGCGATCAGCCACTTCGCACTGCGACCTAAAAGATCTATTGTGCTGGACCCTGCTTAATTATCCGTCCAGTCAGTATTCAGGTTCGTAATGAACCTGCCAATACTGCCTCCCGGTACGTGATACATACTATCTGGGCTTATTGCTCTCCCTCCTATATGTTTACGACATCATGTAGTTCCGCTAGAAAGACGGTAGCATTGGAGCCTAAGGACCTCGAGAGGGTTGTCCCACTCCCGTATATTCCTACTCCTGTCCCATATTCCGTTTACTTTTACTCTTACGAGTTGCTGGAAATTGCAAATCGCCTGTAGGTCACCCACCTTTACTACAGGAAGGCTAAATAAAACTGGAGGATGCCTGGTATCCAGAGTTCGCATATTTTGGACTGATTAACCTATCAGCCATTCATCCATCGGCATATGCTGTTTCACCTTAGATTAGGAATTTTGTCAAGGTTTTCTCCTTTAGCGCCGTACTTTAGCCTGTGTGAAATGGCCAAAAATGTGCCAAATGGCCTTACTTACCAGTGGTTGCCACGAGGAGGCAGTACGTACACTTGCGAATTGTGAACAGGTTCCCTCTTACACAATTGTACCCATCACGCAGCTGCCTAATGACAAGACTAAAACAGCTCACGTGATCCGCACCCTACTGGAAGGTTACGGAGCTGGTAGATTAATCTACTCAGCTTTGGTCCCCTCCAATAGACGCCAAACCACCAATTAACCAATTAATTTAGTTTTTATTTATTTAGAGTCACCTCATTAGTTAATCTGCACACTTAGCTAGGTTTTTTTTAAAGATTGTAACAAATTATGGGAAAATAACATTTTTTTTACTTCAAAAAACCCCTACTTTTTAAAAAAATGAACTGTAACTCGAGAAAATGTCCCATTAACATAGTTATTTTATTTATTATTATTAATCTACAGCATAATATCTAAAAATTAACAAGACATTGTTGTTATTTAGCAGGTCAGTGAGGCGGTCCAGTGTGAAGTTGCTCGGGGATTCAAGATGGCACTTGTGACCAGCTCCGTAACTTACAACTTCCACAAGTGCGTTACCTCCACGTGGTGACCACCGGTAACTAGATTGCTGATTCCAGGTTAAAACACGACGGTAAAGGAGTCAATCTTAAACAAATCACTGGGTTTGTTAACGTGTTACTTGTACCGTGCTGATAATCGACCAGATTGGTGGCCCACTCTAAAATCTAGCTCAGTCGCTAACGATGGATCCGGATACCTGGCGCCCTCCGGGTTAAGTAGTCTTGTCTGTGTATTGCGGATCTCTGAAAACCACTGTGAAAAACCACAACAAACAAAAGAGTCCGGCTCTCTAACAAATCCGGAAAATATAGACAACGAGACTCGGTACTGTAGGCCTGCCTCTAAGACTACAACAAAAGCGCGGGACATAAGCTCAGGTAAGGCTGATCTCTCAACCCGGGTCACCAAACCTGGGCCAGAAACAGAAGAAGCTGGTTCCTCAAGACCAACGTACAATACTAGGAGGAAGGCAAATAAAAAATATTTCGCATGAAGATAGGACGGAGAAAGACAACGCCACAAGTTTCAGAAGTTGAAAAGATATTCAGCTGGAAAACAGCTAAAAGGAGTAAGATCGCAGGAGGAAAGTCCTAAGATCGTTAAGAGGACGAAGCTCCACGCTACCGGTATGAGGCCTTTCATTGACCAATCCCAAGAGAATGGCAATATCAAGCCCGTCAATGGGAGGAAAGTGGAAAGGGCGTTACCCACCACCTATCTGAAAGTCCTCTCGGAAAATCCAGAACCTGCTCCGATTTGTCGAGATGGGGGCTGGCACAGGAATCAGGTGAAACTGACTGCCTGTGCAAATCAGAGGTTCCTGCTGCCTTACAAGATGGCAGTGGGGGACTTGGCAAGGTATGGTCCAGAGCCAGCCTTGCTGTTATTGATAGGGAGGAGATCCCCTGCAGACCAAGAACCAGGGTGTACATCCCTTCGAAGCCTAGTGATCCGAATGTGATGCTCCAGTTGTTGCAGGTTGGCAACCCGGATTTGTCAACGCACAACTGGAAAGTTGTCAAGCTCGATAGGATAAAGGCTAACTATATGTCAACGGTTATTATTTTAAACAGCGAGTTACTGACTGCTCGGAAAAAAACACAGGTTTAATCAACTATAGTTTCAGTGCGGTCACACTCAAGGTGTACAAGAAGGACGCGGACAAGCCGGAGGCTTCGAAGTCAGCTTTAGACACTACTGCTGTGTCTGACAGCTCATCTGCATGCGCGGAAGTAGCGGACAGCTAAGCGGAAACTGTCTCCACGGACACGGAGATGTCAATGTCGATGTAGTCTTTAAATCGTCTCTCAGAGGACTTCTCATCAGGGGAGGACTCTATGTTACTGTGGTGGGGAAGAGGCTCTAGAGATGACATTGACATTTCTGCAAATCAACCTTCACCACTCTAAGGCAGCATTAGCTGTTCTTATTTTAAAAAATGGGAAAGAAGCGACGGATGTTGTCTTGATCAAGGAACCTTGGGTCACTGAAGACCTGGTACTTGGGCTCAAGGCCCCCTTTTATAGATTAATGCACGCGAAAAAAGAAGGTAAGGTTCGGTCGTGCATTCTCATTAAAAATAACACAAGTTATTTGCTGTTATAAAATTTCAGTAATGGAGACGTAGCAGCGATCAGCATTGAGGTCGATAAACGAAACCTCTGGCTAGTATCAGCTTACCTAGCTTATGATTAAGTCAATATTCCACAATTCATTCTAGGTGAGCTAATCTTGGAGGCTCAGAAGCGCAAAGTTGGAGTCATCCTTGGGAGTGATGCAAATTCTCATCACACGATCTAGGGAAGTATGGACACAAATGAACGAGGTTCGTTACTGCTTGATTCCAGTTTAAGTACTAACCTTCAGATATGTAACATAGGAAATAAGCCGACTTTTATAACTAGAAGTAGCAAGGAGGTATTGGATATTACTCTTGTCTCAAACTTTTTGACGATTAGTCTATTAAACTGGAGAGTGTCGGAGGACCATTCCTTTTCTGATCATTGTTATCTGCAATTTTAAATGAACTTGGCTTCTCCAAAAATTCCAATCTACAGAAATAAGTTGAAAAGAAACTGGGATACCGGTGCCAAAACCTCCAAAAACTGCGCAGGAGCTCGATGGCTTGGTGGTCGAGCTCTCCGACGCTTTTAATGAAACGATACTGGGCTCTAGTCCTCTTAGTAACCCTAGGGGTAAATCTCGGCTCCCCTGATGGTCCAAGGAGATTCAACAAATAATTCGAAAATGTAAAAAACTTCAAAACAGCAAGGAAATCAAGAGCCGCTATAGACTGTTACTTCTATAAGGAAGGCCTCAACATTTAAAAATATCAATTAAGAAGTGCCAAGAACAGCTCTTGGAGACTATACTGTGGCAAAATTCAGGAGTCTTCGGAGATTTCTAGGCTACGCAAAATACTATCAATTGGTCCTTTTATCCCAAGTTATCTTTAACGGCCGGATGGAATATGGACCACAAATAGTGCGGAATCGCTGGAACTTCTGCTTGAAACTCATTTTCCTCGTTTTTTCAGTAGGTACCCAAAAAATGTGGATCATCTCTTAACGAGGTGACAGATCCGCTCAACATCCACATTTTTTGGGTGCCAGAACATTTCTTAAGTAAAGGGAATATAAAAGCCGATGAACTGGCTCGACATGGTACAACGGACCACTTTTCATAAAGCAGAAGTGATATTGAAATGCCTCGCTCTCAGTGTGTAAACTGCTGCTTCAGGAAGAAGCTTGCCAGTTGACGAATGACAGATGGTCAAGTATCACCTCATGCGTAATAACTCGGTTGTTAGACGGAAAGTTGGACTTGGCGAGATCCAAACAGCTGATCTCACTTCAGCGGAGTCAGATCAGTGTGGTTATTGGAGTGATTACGGGGCACTGTCTCATAGGCAGGCATGCGAATAGCCCCTTTGTTTCTTCTCACATGACTACTGTCGTAGTTGCGAGGACGAAGAGGAGGAAGAGAAGGTATTTCATCTTCTTTGCATCTGCCCTCGTCTGGCACCAAATAGACTAAAATTTCTAGGAGCACCCTCCTTCAAGGATCTGACGGACCTCCGTAGGATGGACGTCAGAAGAATATAGTGCCTTGTCAAACAGCTCAAAATGGATCCAAAGAGCTGGTGGACAACACTTATTCGTGGTATGGCTACGGATCATTTTTGTATCTAAATATGCCTGGTTCTAGTGGACCGCCACATAAACCTAAACCTACTACCTAACCCTTAAAAATACAGCACAAAAATTAGCTAAAGAAAGTAGGGAAATTAAATAAAAATTACTTGACGTTTAACGCTTAACAAACGAGAGCTTTTTTTTGTAATACTCGCCTATAGGTCGACAGGAAATTAGATGAAAGACTGGATTAGATGAAGTTTTGGAATATGGCCAACTACAATGGAACTTGGCTATTCCTCAACTGGTTCTAATGCAAGTTGACATGTCCGATGAAAATGGGATTCCAAAATGATTTTTGGATAAAGTTTTGAAATATGGCCAACTAGCATGGAACTTGGCTAGTTCTAAACCGATTTGAGTGAAATTTGGCATGCACAATGGAAATGGAATTCTAGAATATGGCCATTATTATGAAACTTGGCTATTTCTCATTCATTTTGGAATTTGGCTATTCCTTAACCAATTTTAGTGAAATTTGCCTTGCATGCTGGAAATGGAATTCCAAAATGATTTTTGGATGAAATTCTGGAATTTGGCCAGTTAGGATGCAACTTGGCTATTCCTCAAGCGATTTTAGTGAAATTGGGCATGCGAAACGGAAATGGTATTACACAATGATTTTTAGATGAAGTTCTGGAATATAGTCAAGTGGCATGCAACGTGCCTATTCCTCAACCTATTTTAGTGAAATTGGCCAGCAAGATGGAATTCGGATTGTAAAATTATTTTTAGATGCAGTTCTGGAAGGCCAACCAGTATGGAGCTTGTCTATTCCTTAACCGATTTAAGTGAATTTGGGCTTGCGCAATGGAAATGGGATTTTAAAATGATTTTTAGATGGAGTTCTGGAATATGGCCATTTGGGATGGAACTTTGCTGTTCCTTCAGCGATTTTAGTAAAATTTGACATGCGCGATAGAAATTTTAAAATGATTTCTGGATAAAATTCTGAAATATGAAATGCATGTCAAATTTCATCATAATTCGTTAAGGAGTAACCTAGTTCTATCCTAGTTGGCTAAATTTTAGAACTTCATCAAATAACCATTTTAGAATCCCATTTCCATCACGCATGTAAAATTTCACTAAAATCGTTTAAGGAGTAGCCAAGTTCCATCCTAGCTGACCATATTCCAGAACTTTAATGTTAAATTTCTTCGTAGTGGCCATACTAATTCCAAAAATTTACCTAAAAATCATTTCAAGGTCCCTTTTCCAAGACGCTTGTCATATTGCATATCTAGTTCCTTCGAAAACCGGTTTATCCCCATGCCATAATTGTTTTGTCCTCTCCGCGAGGCTTTTCGTTAAGGGTTAAATTAAAGTCAAAGAGTTATACAATAATACTGTTTTATTATTAATCAATAAAAACAATTTTTATTACAAATTATTAAACATTTTTAATTAAATGACAAGTACGAAATGCCCTCCACCCTCTTGTAAACAAACAAAGGCTCTCGTGATCACACTTGTTGTTGTCCGACGCAACTGTTCAGGATTGCATACTATTTCTGCTGCAGCAGCAAAAATTCTTGCTGTTAATTGCTCGCGGGTTTCAATATGCACGGCGTACACTTTTTGTTTCAAAAATCCCCAGAAATAGAAATCTAGGGACGTAAGATCAGGGGACCTTGGTGACCAGGCTACAAGACATCCTCTATCGATCCACCGTGGGTAATTTTCTTTCAAATGATCACGTATTATCCTTGCAAAATCTGCTGGAGCCCCATCTAATTGCAGCTACATTCGCCTTCTCCTTAAGAACGGTACTTCTTCCATGAGCAAAGGCAACGTGTTTTCTAAAAATTCTAAAAATAACACCGTTTTGTAACACGTAAGGTCCGATAAGTTGATGGTGTATAATTTCCGCCCAAACATTTATAGAAAATTGGCTGTGGAAAGTTCTCTCCCTTACGACGTGTGGGTTTTCGACGGCCCAAATATGGAGGTTTCTATAATTTGTTATACCCGTCCTGGTGAAAGTAGCTTCATCTGTCCACAATATTCTCTTTATAAAATTGGCATCACTTCTTTGCACAATGGTCTACATCTCCTAGATGTAGAGCACGACGGAAGTGATAAGGATGAAGGCGTTTTTTAAGGATTCTCCATACGCTTGTCCTGGATATGCCTAGTCTTATCAACAGGCGACTTATACTTGTGGTAGGGTCAGCGCGCATTGATCGTAATACTTCCTCTCCCACATGTTCGTTGACATTCACGCTGGAGTCGTGTTGTTGTTGGAATAATCCTTGTTCGGAAAAACGTCGATTTATTGCAATGAACGTCCTATACCCAAGTTCTGGCCTGGCTGGATATCGACGCCTGTATTCTTCGACAGCAGCGCGTGCATTTCCGTTATAAAAAGCGTATATAAAATGCACATCGGCTACATGAAAGGTGGTAGATCAAGCAAACGTGTCATTGTGTTGATTAAGCATTTAATTAACACAAAATGTCCTATCAGACAAACATAAAATTGTTAAAACACAGAACACTGAGAATACGTAGTTTCACACGATCGGTTAGCGTAAAACTGAACTATTTATTGTAACTTAGAACCAATTTGAGTTTTCGATCATTTGCCAACTATCAGAGCCGACAAGAGAAAACTTTTCTCATCGCTAAAGATGGCATTATGCCACTCGTTATTCCAAAATTGGTAAACCTCAGAAAATCTCAACCGAGTGATTTTATGCCTTGGTAAAGTCGCGAACGAGCATCTCGTTTAACGTATTTGAAATGTTCTGTTTCTTGCAAAATTTTCCGGATACGCTTTTTTTTTAACTCGAAGTTGAAGATACCGCCATATCTGTGCAGGAGACATTGAATCTTTAACTGCAAGTCGTTTAATCTCTCGTTTGTCACGATGAGTTATCGTTGATTTACGACCACAAAATTTTAATGATATAATTGTCTCGTAATGTTACGTAATTATGCACAAGGGTTTTACTTCTACATATTCTGGTAGCAATTTCACGTAACGTGAAGCCACTTTCATAAAAAACATTTTTTTTTCCGCCAAGCTTAATTGTTTTCCTCTTGGCATTTTGTAATTATAACCTTCTAAAAACTGTTTTAGCCGTTTATAAAAACTTCGACCTAATTTGCAATAATAATATTAGGAAACTTTTCACTTTTACCTCAAAATTAACAAAATTTATGTTAAATTTCACTTTTGTTCTTATACATAATTATTGCCTTTCAACGTTTGTTTTCAACCCAAAATTTATAAATGAACTTCACTAGATTTTTCTCTGCTACGCATATCATACGTATATAACGTACTAAAATACAAATAACTGTAAATTTAAAAAAGTTTACAGTGGTGGATTTAGGTAAAGTTTCTAATTATAGTTTGTCCCTATACACATTGCCTCTGCTGTATCTACAAAAGAACTCTTTTAAATAACAACTAATGTTAACAAACAAGTCGTAACCTGTTCGCTGTAAAAAAACACACACAGAAATGCTCAAGCGATCGTGCACTTAACATACTTATGTTAAATTCTTTCGATTTCCAAAAAAAATCGATGTTTTTATTTACCAAAAAATATAAAAAAATAATAATAAATTGATTTATTTGTAGTTGTATTGGCGAAAAAAATACCATATAAAAAAGCGAGGTTATGTTTACTCATTTTACAGCATTGTGCATATATTGTGAAATCTTTACCGTAAAAAAACTAAAAAGTGTTAATTTAGATTAAAACGCCACTATTTGCATCAAAATATAACCACAAATGATTTATGAAAATAGCGTCTTCTTTTTGTTTATCTAATTTTGACGTTTATATTTCTATGTATTTGTGAAATTTTTTTGAAATCTACCAAAAAATCTGGATTTGTGACAAATGATCCGGATAAAATAAAATCAATTTATTTCTTTCGAAAGAATATGTAATGTCAAAAAAGATCAAAAAAAAATCAATTTATTGATTTATTTTTTCCTAAAGAATTCGACATTATAAACGAGAGCGTTCGATATTGAAAGGCCGAATGTCGGAAGGCCGAATATTTAAAGGCCGAACGCCGAAAGCCCGAATGGGTCGGAAGGTTGAATGTCGAAAGGCCGAATATCATATGGCCGATTGTGTCGAAAGGCCGAATGTCTAAAGGCCGAATTAATTTTTAATTTGATGACAAAAAAAACGTAAGAAGATTTCAATATGTAACGCGATTTACTATTAAACATTTTTTTACAAAAATTTCGTTAAAAATATAAATTTTGGCTTTCATAAAAATATACATTTTGTAAATTTTCATTCTTAAAAAGCTGAAAAATTAAAATCAATTTCGACATACATAGACGGCCTTTCGACATTCGGCCTTTCGACACAATTGGCCTTTTGACATTCGGCCTTTCCACCTATTCGGCCTTTCGTCACATTCGGCCTTTCGAAATTCAGCTTTTCGATATTTGTTCTTTCGGTCCTTTCGGCCTTTCGCCATTCGGCCTTTCGACACATCCGGCCTTTCGACATTCGGCCTTTCAGCCCTATTCCAACGAGAGCACGAAGATGAATTGCACGTTGCATAAAAAAAGTAGAAGCAGACCTAAAGAGTAACAGAAAACAAAATGTAGTTGTATTTAAAACGTTGACATGATACAGTCGCGCAAATTTATTGGGCAACGACTGTAATTGTACCATTCAACAATAAAAATTAATTTTTTTGTGTTTTGTTTACGTGATAATTCGTCATATTTTGAGATACATACATATGTATACAATTTTTATGTTACGTACAATGGTGATAAAGTGAAATTTTCTGTAAGATTATCAAATTCTATGTTTTTGAAGAATTGGGTGGAAGGGACATCAACGACAAAGAAAAATCAGCTGTAACCACTGTCCTTGAAACTGGACAACACTCTTACAATGGTATAGCCAGCAAACTGCACATATTCTTTTTAAATTTGTGTAATCGACTTAAAAAAAAAAAAAAATATTTATTTGGTTCGATATTCGGTGCGGGAATTAATACGGATATTTGAATTGCAACATAAACAACATAACATTCAGACTATGGTATCCTTTTTGATTTTTAAATGAGTTCCCCTGTGATAATAAACATCATCCTCTATTGGCGCAATATAGGCAACATGGCGCATTCGTCTATCACACCAGTGGGAATTAGCTCATTTATTTTTTCTTTAAGATTAACATTTACCCGGTCGGATTTTTCAGACCAAATTTTAAGAGTATGGCCGGTAAAATTTGGTGTAGTTTCTAAAAATTATCTGAAAAAAATTTCAGATCATTTAAGAAAGCATTAAGCTTACCAAATTTGTTGTATTTGTAACAATGAAATTAACTATTGTCTAAACTAGTTCAATGGCGAAAACACATTAATGCAAAGCTGACCGGTTACCGGTAGTCGTAAAATTCACATTAATGTGCTGCCGCGCGTTTAATGTTAATATTCTATGCACAGCTGCTGATCGAACAATTAAAATAAAATCAATTATTAATTCAATTCAATTATTAATTATTAAATGTTTTGACATTATTGACCAAAGAGGTTTGAGTAGATTTCAGATTTTTCGTTTAACAATCCCCTGTTTCTAAAATAGATTTTTATTTTATATTTTATATTTTAACCGCAAGTTTAATATTATACGTACATTTCGATTACTCTCCAGGACATTACTAAACTCAAAGTGCAGCTTTTTATTTAAATCTTAGTCCCGCAGGCAAAAATCTGAATAACAGAATAGGAATACACCACAACATTTAAAACAGAAAACCTTACAGCGTAATACGGTAATACAAATTTAAACATTTCAGATTAGTTATTCCCATGTGACTTGGTATCAGCTTTTCCTTTTGTATAATAAAACTTTCACATCTAAACCGACACCATCGAAAAATGTGAAAAACATTTTTTTTTAGTATCAACTTCTCAAGTCTCAAAACAATTTTTAATCAAAAATCACATTCAATTTAGATTCTAGTCAAGTTGCCTTCTACGGTACACCACTACCATATCATCAATTAGAAACCTTCCTCCTCTAGACGAAACACTAAAATAAATTAGAAAGGTGGGAGAGTACGCTTTGTTGGTATTTATTCGAAAAAAATTATCGTGGTTTACTGATTTTCATTATCTTTCGGAATATTCAAAATAACTCGTAAAATTTACTGCTTCATCCTCCTTCTTGTGGTCTTGTTAAGTATTTCAAGCGGTATTTTTATCTTTTTCACTTCTTGGATGATGTCTTTCATTGTCATACATACGTATACTTTCATTCTCATACATATGTATGTACGTACATACGTACATACTAAGGTCATTTATCTTGTTTTCCATTTTTATTTTCGTTTATATATTTTTTTCAGATCAGGGGTGCTATTCTTGAACCATTACGAAAACTTTCGTATTGCGAGTTAGTGTCAAAGTATTACGAAAACACTAAAATCGTATTCTTGAAATAGGATTACGAAAATTTTCGCAACGGAACGTTACTAAAATTTTCGTAATGGTTTTTTCGTTTCCCATTGCATTTCGTAATGAAATCATTTGGATTTTTGTGTTAATTATATTGATAAGTATGTTCATAAAACTCAATATTTTGTATTCTCAATATTTTATAAAAAAGTGAAAACAAAATCATACCTTTTTTTCTTTGTTTCACGTGTTCTTAAAAATATGTATTATTTATTTCGAGATAACGATGTACATAACTATATGCATTCGGTTTTGTTTACTACCTAACTAGACAAAAGGATATTTTGTATTTACATGCCGTCCTAAACCTTGAGATACTTTTTTTAATACTTGACCACCTTTTAATTTTAAACAATACGTGTAAGGGTATGAGATTTTTTGCATATGAAATAAAAATATGTTATTTAAAGCCATATTGCCTATTTAACTTTTATATTTATTTGTTAAAATTGTAATGATTGGAAATTAATTAATGCAATGTGTAATTTAAAGTGTCATTTTTATCATTCATTAAGTTCATTTGGAACAATTTTGTTTTATCAGTTTAAATTACCGGTCTTCAAACATTACGACAATTTTCGTAATGCACAATATTTTCGTAATAGTAATGGTGAAATCATAAATTGGTATTCTTTAAACCATTACGAAAATTACGAAGAGAGGAATAAAAAACTAAGAAGATTTCGAAAGAGATTATTAAAAAGGTTAGTATAACTGAGGATATTAAGCGAAGCGGACGCTTTCTTTACTTAAAATTATAAATTGTTGTGAATTTTTGTCAATAATGGCTTATTTATTTAATATTAAATTAAATATATTAAAAATGATTGTGTATGCTACTTTTTCTTTTAAAGGGAAAATTAATTCGGTCTAAATAGACCAATGTATTGATATCTTGTCAAAAATGGCCAAAAATTTGTTTGATCCAAAACCACTTTTCTCGACGTTTTGGAAGTTCTTGAGTCCGAAAAAGAAAAAAATAATAATAATATGTCTGTCCGTCTTTCTGGACGTCTAGATGTCTGTACCCATGATATCTCGAGAATCGCTTATCCGATTTAGAATTTTTTTTTCCACCAATCGGCTTTTATGGTACGACGGTACATATGATTGTATGATGGTACGATTGCACAATGAAATAATGTTATGTCGTGTATGATGGCATGATGGTTTGATGGTATGGTAGTACGATAATATGATCCTGTGCAATGCCACTACATAAAAAGCCATGAAAAAAACTTGTAATGGTGTTAAGGGAATAAAGATTTTTATTTTCCTATGGAACGTAAACACAATCATATGGGATTTTGTGTTGCCTTTATTTTCAATTTAAATGAAAATTTTTATTGATAAATAGAAATAATTTTAAATTAAATACAATCTGTTTCGTCGGCAAGTGACCCCTTGTGTGTTGGTGATAGCTTTTCACATTTTTCTTCATATCTTCCAAGTTATGGGCTCGATTTTAATTCTGTTTGCGGTTTTTTAAAGCTTATGAGTCACTTTATTGGTTAATTTACACAATAAGCCAGGTTTTTGTTAAGAATGTAACAAATTATGGGAAAATCACATTTTTTTACTTAAACGATTTTTTTATTTAAAAAACTTCTACTTTTTAAAAAAATGAACTGTAAGTCGAAAAAATGTCCCATGACATGGTTATTTTATTTATAATTATTAAAACATTGTTACTACCTAACTCATAAAATATACGAACACCAATTTGTCGAAAAAATGTCGTTTGTAGCCGTTTAGGTATAGTGATGTTATCTAACCAAATCTTTCAAATCGATCTTTTTCACTCAAATTGGTAAGTAATAATAAATAGTTCAGTTGTTCGCTAACCGAAAGTGTGAAACTATGTACTCTCAGTGGTTTGTGTTTTAACAATTTTAAGTTTATGTGATAATGAAAAGGACAGTTTGTGTTAAGTTAAAAATTTGATCAAACAAATATACAGCGTGAATATTAACATACACGTTGGAAGAGGATTTATTACGATTAATACGCGCTGACCCTACGACAAGTATCAGTCGCCTGTCGATAATGTTAGGCATATCGAGGTCAAGAAGGCCTTAATCCTTATCACTTCCGTCGTGCTCAACATCTAGGAGATGTAAACCATCGTGCCAGATCAGTTTTTTGTAACTGGATAATTTCACAGCAAAGAAGTGATGTCAATTTTATAAGGAGAATATTGTGGACAGATGAAGCTACTTTCACCAGGGCGGGTATAATAAATTATAGAAACCTCCATGTTTGCGCCGTCGAAAATCCACACGTCGTAAAGGAGACAGCTTTCCAGAGCCAATTTTCTATAAATGTATGGGCGGGAATGATCTACGATTAATTTATCGGACCTTACGTGCTACCAAACAGGCTTGATTAACACGTATTATTAGAATTTTCAGGAATCACGTTGTCTTTGCTCATGGAAAAAGTGCCATTGTTGAGGGGAAGGCGAATGCAGCTGCAATTAGATGGAGCTCCAGCACATTTTGCAAAGATGAGACGTGATCATTTGAATAAAAATAATCCACGGTGGATCGGTAGAGGAGGTCCTGTACCCTGGCCGCCAAGGTCCCTTGATCTTATGCTCCTAGATTTTTATTTCTGAGAGCAAGAATTTTCGCTGCTACAGCAGAAACAAGAGGCAACCCCTAACAATTGCGTTGGTCAACAACTAGTGTGATCAGGAGAGCCTTGTTTGATTACAAGAGGGTGGAAAGCATTTCGAACATGTCATTTAATTAAAAATGTTTAATAATTTGTAATAGAAATTTTTATTTATTATTAATAAAACAGTATTATTTTATATCTTTGACTTTAATTTAAACATCTTTCCTTGTTTAATTTCCCTACTTTCTCTAGGTGATTTTTGCGCGGTATTTTTAAGAGTTAGCTAGTAACAAAGTTTTGTCAATTTGTAGATATTATGCTGTAGATTAATAATAATAATTAAAATAATTAACTTAATGGGATATTTTCTCGACTTACAGTTCAGTTTTTTAAAAAGTAGAGGTTTTCTTAAGTAAAAAAATGTTATTTTCCCGTAATTTTTTACATTCTTTAAATAAACCTGGCTAAGTGCACAAACTATCAAATAAAATGACTCATAAACTTTCAAAAACCGCAAACAGAATTAAAATCGAGCCCATAACTTGAAAAAGAGACTCCCACTTTAAAGGATTTTTTGTGATAATTTTAATTAAGTATTCCGAATTTTCCGGCCGGCCACTTGCCGACGAAACACATTATATATCTTGCAGCTTGTACAGAATTTTAATTGAAATTAATAAAATTTTAATTAACAATTTTGCATTTTAGTAAATTGATATTTAGGGAAATTTAGAGAAATCGTTAGGCTTCGTGTTTTTTTTAAATTTCTTTTCGTATATTACTAGATTAGTTTTATTATAAATCATGGCTGTTTATGTAGTAGCATTGGTAAAGTAATAAAACTAATCTAGTAATCTACGAAATGAAATTGTAAAAAAAAGCACTGAGCCTCACGATGTTTGAGAATAAAAATCAATTTACTAAAACGCAAAATTGTGAATTAAAATTTTATAAATTTTAATTAAAATTGTGGACAAGCTGCAATTCGATATATTTAATTTAAAATTATTTATATTTATCAATAAAAATGCTCATTTAAATTGAAAATAAAGGCAACACAAAATAATTCCCATATGATTTTGTTTACGTTTCATAGGAAAATAAAAATCTTTATTCGCCTGGGGATTTGACTTTTTAGACTGATGTCACGGCTGTTTATGTAGTGGCATTGTCCTATGATTCTATGACGATATGAATTTCGATCGTATTGTCTACGATACTACATATTATGGTATGATGGTATGATTGAATGACTTTACGTACCATTAGTATTAGCCACCTGTGACATTATATGAATCCAATTCCAATTACAGCATGCGTCATTTAAAAATACATCCCAATTTGTCAATTAGTATTGTAGCTATTACTCTTATTTTTAAGAAAATAATAAACATACCACAAGCAAATAGGTACCCTTTTTTGGTGGTAATAAAATAATAAATATTTAGCGAAATGTAAATACATATTATTTTTAACCATCAACAGAAATTATTGAGTTTTATAAACATCCTTATATGAATATAATTAAAACAAAAACCTAAATGATTTCATTACGAAATGCAATAAGGAACAAAAAAACCATCCGAAAATTTTAGTAACGTTCCGTTGCGAAAATTTTCGTAATCCGGATTTCAAGAATACCATTTTAGTAACTTACATTTTCATCTTCTCTCTCGAAATTTTATTATTTCTTTTTTCCATTCTTCGCTGTATTCGTAATGGTTTCAAGAATACTAAATTATGATTTCACCATTACTATTACGAAAATAGCATTACGAAAATTTTCGGTTACGAAAATTTTCGTAATGTTTCAAGAATAGCACCCCAGATAATTTATTTTGTGGTACATTAATTTCACTCTCATGGTATGTATAGATAGATAGAGTTAGATGAAGATACATACACACAATAGATTGGTGATATAGAGACATGATATTTTTGGTTAATTTTTATGAAACTCAACTTTGTATAAAAAAAATGATGAAATAAAAAAGGGTAAGGTGTTGGGTTTGTGTAGAAATTCCAATTTTTATAAAATTCGTATGAGTGTGACAATCTGTTATTTGTGATGCGAAAAATTAATTTGTTATAATATTGTTGGATGAAAATTTAGATGATTGTCGAAATGGGAATGACCGAATAAAAAAGGTATTGATCATATATCACTTTTATAAGAAAATCGAAGGTAACATTTTGAATTGAGTTTATAATTTTTGTGCTTCTAAGTGTCATTGAAAATTGTGCTTCTAAGTGTCATTGAAAATTATTGGAAATTATTATGTCCACACAAATGTAAGGAGGATTTTCATCGAGAGAAATATTCTGGTACATTATTAGTTGCTTATAAATTATGTAGAATCATTTCTTAAAAATTATGAAGTGAAAATACAATAAAAGGAAAAAAGGAACACAGTGGCGAACCAAAACATACATAAGCCTAGAAATTGATTTTGTTACGAGAGTATGTATATTATTAAGTATGTCGTGGATTCACGAGGACGGATTTTTACCCCGGAGTATTTTTTCCTAGCTACTTAAGCAATCAAATACATTTATTGGTTATTTTAGTCATTGATCGGTTAGGGAGTAGTATGGAAATAAATAACAACAAGCAACTTATGGAGTTTACCGATGAAAAAGCAATTTATGGAGTTTATCTATCAAGCCAACAACCAATAGGCGATTTACGGAGTTTTCGATCTATCAACCCAAAAACCAACAGGCACTTTACGGAGTTGACGATCTATCAATCCATCAAAAAATGTACGGAGTTAACGATCTTCAAACCAACCAGCACCTATAAGTTCGGCACATTACACAATAGCCAAAAATCAAATATCCACCAATAAATTTACCAACAATCAACGGAGCAATATCGAACATAGACAAACAAGAGGTACTAGGCGGAATGATAGTTCAGAAGCACACGAACTACAATAAGGACGGAAATAATCGGAAAACGAAGACTGATTACTTAGAGACGAAAATAGTCGCTTTAAAGATATTGTACTCAGAATATTTCGCAACGGATCCGACAAATGCTTATTTCAAACTACGAAAGAATATAGCGGAAACCAACGACCTTCTAATCGAAGATATGCGAAAACGAATAAACAATCGGCTACCACTTAAACCTGCGCCAACAACTTCAGAGGCACAACCTCAAAGTTTATCCTTCACAATATTCAGTACAGAGAATAGCGGTAATCCAACACCGAAAAGAGACAAAGCTCATCTGGTAGCAGTACAATTTCCATATCAATCAACAGGAAAGAATTCGACCAGATGATGAAGATACAAAACATAAAGATAGGATCCCTATACGAGACATAGATACAGCTAAAGATGCATTAGCACAAAAAAATCAAAACAAATACTAAAACTTGCTTTAAAACATATGGAGAGGATGATGGAAACAATCATGGACCTCGACGACAAAAAAAAAATATATATATATATATATATATATATATATATATATATATATATATATATATATATATATATATATTATATATATATATATATATAAACTCTATAATTAACAGGGCGTAAGTCGACTTATGCCCGTGTTTACTTTATTCGAGATTCATTTAAAATAGAAAAATCACATAATTTCAATCTAACAATTTTTTTTCTATCAACAACCGTTCAAGAGAAACTTAACTTACCCTTACGGGTACTTACCCGTACTAGGGCATAACTGAAAAATATTTTTATTTTAGAATCATTTTCTGAAATTTTAATGTACCAAATGGAAATAACTCGAAACATTTTTAGTTTATCCATTGGGACAAAATTTAATAAAAAGGCGTAAGTCATTTTAAGACTTTTTAATCCATCGTTAAATGTTTGATAGTAAAAAATAAGTAGATATACGCCTTTTTTATAATTCAGTGAATCACCTTTTTGCATTAATAAATGCATTTTTAATTGATACGCCCTTTTAATACTTAGCCGTTGAAATAATAAACCATTATAAGTGAAGTTATTTCTTTTTATTCAGTGCAGTTGATTGTTTTATTTAGAGATAAGCCCTTTTTGTTTGATAATAATTTTGTATAATTATATTATTAATATTAGTTTTAATTAACCGATGATTATAATTTGTTCATAGGAATAACCAAGATGTCACTACGATCAAAAAAAATGTTGGAAATGGCGAAAAGAGGTTTAATTTACTTTAACCAAGTCGGTGGATCGGTGAATGAAGAAGTTAATTTACAACGTCAATCTTTAAATCGAAATCAAAATAGTGAAAACGTTGCACAAATACAAGGTATTTATTATTTCATTAATACAGGTTGATTTTACCTTAAATACAAGCTTGTATTTACTATGAATAATCCTTTCACAGAACCGATTTTTATCGAAATTGTAAGTCCAGATGGACCGGAACTCACAAATGAAGAAGCTAGTTTACAAAATGAATCCTTGATTCGTAATTATCATAAAAATGGTCCGGTACAAACACTAGGTACATATTTATTATTTCAAAAAATTCAAAATTGTTTTTCATTTATATAAAATTATTCTTTATAGAACCAATTTTGACCGAAGATACGCCACAGTATACATCAGCTCCTAGTATTCAAATTTTGGAACCGACAGCTAATATACCTAGTTGAAGTTGGCAGTCCAACCTCAAGAATTTGTATGTGATGAATCAAATCGGATGGACTTCAATAGCGGTAGCGATGTAGAATATTTTGGTGACAGTGATATTGAACCGACATACGAAGCTGAAAAAGAAAATCAGCAATCATCATCCGGATCAGATGACTTTGGTTATTTTCTTAATGACGTGGCATCACAAATCGAAAAAAATCTATCAGCTTCAGAATTAGGTACATCAACAATCGAAAAGGAAACCCAAAAATCCAGAAAATTAAAACGAAAATCTGGAAAAACTTACCCAACAGCTAAAGGTATCGAGAAAGCTGGAAGAATTTGCAAACCATTAGGAAACTGCCGTAAAAAATGCAATCTAAAAATTGTTTACGAAAATCAGAAGAAACTATTTCATGAATATTGGGGATTGAAAGAATTAAACCTTCGTGCTAGTTATGTTGAAGGTTTAATAGATATCGTTGACAAAAAAAATTCAAAAACTGATGCTCAGAAATTTCGACGCTTTTCCTGTAAATATTATTTGAAGAAGGCTGGGAACAGATTTGAAGTTTGTCAGAAATGTTTTACGCTAACATTTGGTGAATCCCAAAAGTATCTTCGTTGTATAACACAAAAGGTTTTTGTTTCCCCAGGAACATTTACAAAAGATTTACGAGGAAATCATTCAGGTGAGCATAGAATACTGCCTGGAACAACTATTGAAGCGGTAAAAGCACACATCAATAGCTTTCCAGCATACGAATCTCACTATACGAGACGTAAATCAGAAAACAGGTATTTGAATGCGGATTTAAACATATCACTTACGTATAAATTATATTGTGAGAACCGTAAGAAACCTGTTTCTATTTGGAAGTACACACAAATATTTAATGGGATGAATATAAAATTCAAAAAACCCAAAACCGTCACTTGTCACACGTGTGATATCCTGAAAAAGAAGATAGAACTATCCAGTGGATTAGAGAAAGATCAGTTTATTTTGGATCAAAGACAACAGCATGCAGCGGCGGATAATGCATTTAAAATGAAGGACGCGGACAAATTATTAGCCAAATCAGATAATTCCGTTTGTGTGTTTACATTTGATCTTCAAAAATGCCTGCCAACGCCAAATTTGGAGACATCTGTGTCATTCTACAAAAGATTGTTATGGATATATAACTTGACAATACACGATGCTGCCATGAACCAACCATTCAACTATATGTGGCACGAAGCAATGGCTAAGAGAGGCAGCAATGAAATTGCTTCCTGTATTTATAAACATCTTAAATCTTTAACACCAACCATCAGCCAAGTTATATTTTATAGCGACTCTTGTGTAGGTCTAAATAAAAATTCGTTTGTGGCTGCAATGTTTATGACCATTTTGCAAAGCACCACACACAACATTCAGTACATTGACCACAAGTTTTTGGAAGTTGGTCACACTCACATGGAGTGTGACACAGTTCACGCGGCCATCGAAAAATAAAAAAGAAAAACTTCTTCCAACATTGGAGTACCAAAAGATTGGTTTCAATTTGTTAGATCTATCAGATCAGTAAAACAATTTATGGTAATTGAAATGACTCAACATGGCATATATGATTTTAGTCTAATAGCTAAAACCAAACTGCAGTGAAGAAATGTCGATAAGGAGAAAAACAAATTTTACTGGCATTCACTTAAATGGCTAAGATTCACCAAAACCTTAGGAGAAGTTCAATATAAAAATTCTCTTGAAGAAAATGAGCAATTTAAAACTATTAATTTTTCACGGCGGGGTATTTCTTCCATCACAGAAACCCATTTAAAACCATGCTATAACACCCTTATGAAGATTAACACAAACAAGAAAAATGATTTGATTTGTCTGCTGCCATTAATTACTGAAGAATTTCATGATTTTTATCACAATCTACTCACTGAAGATGGCCGTGACGTTCATCCAGATCTTACAGAAGGTGCTGAAGACGATTCTTGTGAAGACTAAAGATCGATGATGTAAGAGAGTGCCATATATTTTGTTTATTTATTTTTAATAATAATTGAATTTGTAATCTTTTACATTTTAATGAAATAAAAATTAATAATTTCCATAATTAAATGTTATGAGTACGTTATTATTCCCTGCGATCACCCAAATTAAAAAAACTTGTATTAGCCGTAGCAATCGTTGCTTGACGCTTGGATGTTATTCCTCACGTATTTTCTGATCGGAGGAGCTTTGATCAAAAATGTGTTTCAGTTATCCTCATAATTAAAAGGAAATTACTTATAAGAGTTATAATATGATGACATGAAGTATTATTATTTTTAAAAAGGCTTAAGTGATTTAAATTTAAACTTCCAAAAAACTAAATAGGATAAAAAAGACATAACTCCTAAATTTGCCAAAAACTGACGTATTAGAAACTCCTCACTCTCCAGAATATACCGATACCTTAATTAATACATTGTTTATTAAATAAAAATAATAGACCAGCAAATTATAAATTTGGTGATTTTCGAATACAATTCCAAGTGTTAAGTTTTCATCGCCTTATAATTATTTAATTTATTTTACATTAGTTAAAATGTCTCTTGAGTACGTTAAATTTAATTTATATTAGTTATTGTTCTAGATTTATAATTTTTATTGTTATGCAAATTATCTGTGCCTGTCGGTTTTTTTACGCAGCCACAGATATGATTGCATTGCATATTTTTGGTTGCTTTTTTCCGGCTGTGGGCAAATTAATCACCCTGTATATTATTTTTTTTAATTGCTTTACTCTCTTTAAAATTACGTCTCTAAATCTTGTACCTATATAACGAATTATTACATCGATTTCGGCAGTCTAATATTGGTGTCCGGTTTGATCAAATTAAAAAATAAAGCTCGGTGATTAATTCAAAATAAAGAAAAAATTTAAAAGTTTGTGTTTTAATAATTTATTGTGAAGCTCTTCGATCATAGTGGTTTAGTGTTTTATTTCCTTAAAAAACACCAAGTTTATTTTCATTAAAGGAGGGAGGAATAAATGCCAAAATGTGATTTAATCTGAACCTTTGAGAAATAATTATACGAGTAGTGTACACCGCAAAACACTATAATTTTAGAACCACACAAAAAGCACAAACAAATATTATCCGAATGCAATGAAATTGAATCAGCTGATGACAAGCCATGAACGAAAAAGTATGTTTTACATGTGTGTGTATTATATAGTACACCGTATTATTGAGTTACTGATGCGCACAGACAATATCACTTCTTTAACTTTACCGGTATATCGTATGTTTATATTATACCGTGCTATTGAGCAATTGACGCGCATAAACAACAGTACTTTTTCGTACAACTTAAACCAAAGAAAAAAAAAACACTTTAATTATTTATTACAACAAAAAACTCCACGATAAATATTAAATTAACTACGCTCTGCTACCAAATGTTTTTTAAGGAAATAAAACACTAAACCACTATGATCGAAGAGCTTCACAATAAATTATTAAAACACAAACTTTTAAATTTTTTTTTTTTTTTTTTTTTTTTTTTTTTTTTTTTTTTTAAATAGGACGTTCCATGCAGGACCGCACATCGTGCTCACCGCGATTCGGGCAAAGTATTGGCCCATCAACGGACTCGCCCAAACGCGAAATATCATCAACAAATGCATTAGATGCTTTCGAATGCGGCCGAAATTCTTATCGCAAATCATGGGGAATTTACCAGAGGATAGACTCGATTACAAGAGAGTTCGACCTTTTAGTGTTAGTGGTGTGGATTTTGCTGGACCCTTGTACGTGCGCCATCACATTAGATGCAAGGCTCCAAAGAAGGTTTATGTGGCTCTGTTTATTTGCTTCGCGACCAAGGCGGTTCATTTGGAGCTGGTTATTGATCTGTCCACAGAGGCGTTCATTCGGTCTTTAAAGAGATTCATAGCTGATCGAGGCATGGTAAAGAAATTGGTTTCAGACAATGCAACCAATTTTAAGGGTGCGGCCAACCAATTGAGTGAGATTCACCAGATGCTGATTGGCGGTAGGGACGCAATTTATAACGCGTGTGACCAGGCGTTCGTCGAATGGTCGTTTATTCCACCAAGAGCACCAAATTTTGGTGGACTATGGGAGGCTTCGGTGAAAATTACCAAGCGTCTTATCAAAAACGTTATAGGCAGCATGGAAGTTTCTGTCGATGAGCTACATACTGTTATTCGTCAAGTTGCGACGATTGTCAATTCTCGACCCATCACTCCATTGTCAGCAAATCCAAATGATTTGGAGCCTTTAACCCCAGGCCATTTTTTATACGGTGGAGCGCCAGTTGCTCTGCCTGAAATGTCGATTACGGAAGAGAATATTAACCGTGTAAAAATGTTGCAGCGGATCAATTGGATGGTTCAGCAGTTTTGGGCGAGATTTCGTACTGAATACTTAGCTACTTTGCAGCCGAGGACAAAGTGGATGGCAAAGAACCAGAATATAGAAATTGGTGCAATGGTGTTGGTGAAAGATGATACAATACCTCCTTTGAAGTGGTCTCTGGGTCGAGTTGTGGGAACTAAGCCGGACAAAGATGGAAATGTACGGATATTAACGATTCGTACAGTAACCAGTACTTTTGATCGAGCTATCTCTGGAGTTGCAGTTTTGCCAATTGAGAAGGAGACGAAAAATGAAATGTGATGGTTGAACTGCCATAGACAGTTCAAGGCGGGGAGAATGTTAAGTTTTCATCGCCTTATAATTATTTAATTTATTTTACATTAGTTAAAATGTCTCTTGAGTACGTTAAATTTAATTTATATTAGTTATTGTTCTAGATTTATAATTTTTATTGTTATGCAAATTATCTGTGCCTGTCGGTTTTTTTACGCAGCCACAGATATGATTGCATTGCATATTTTTGGTTGCTTTTTTCCGGCTGTGGGCAAATTAATCACCCTGTATATTATTTTTTTTAATTGCTTTACTCTCTTTAAAATTACGTCTCTAAATCTTGTACCTATATAACGAATTATTACATCGATTTCGGCAGTCTAATATTGGTGTCCGGTTTGATCAAATTAAAAAATAAAGCTCGGTGATTAATTCAAAATAAAGAAAAAATTTAAAAGTTTGTGTTTTAATAATTTATTGTGAAGCTCTTCGATCATAGTGGTTTAGTGTTTTATTTCCTTAAAAAACACCAAGTTTATTTTCATTATTTTTAAAACTTGTAATTTATGACTTAAGCCCTTTTAATTATAGAGTCTAGATATATATTTTGTCGTCGACTCGTGGTCCATGAAATATATATATATATATATATATATATATATATATATATATATATATATATACCTTGATCAACATGTTCCCGGAATAACCACCGTGTGGCGCTCCAATCGTTCCGATTTGAGTTCTGTTTTTGTTGGTCAGTTGGTACATCTGTTGTTAATATTCCTTCTAAATCTTAGCGTCATCGCTTGACATTTGCAAAAGTTACGTAGTCAAGAATACATCTACTCTATGTGTGTTGGCGGTTTTTCCAATATTTCCTCATATATATATATATATATATATATATATATATATATATATATATATATATATATATATATATATATATATATATATATATATATATATATATATATATATATATATATATATATATATATATATATATATATACATATATATATATATATATATATATATAGCAAGTATGCAGCTTCAGGGTTAAAATTTTGTCGAATACCGGTGACAAACATTTCTCGATATTTGTGCCTGCTGTTTATAACAGTTGACGGAGACAACTTTAAATCATTCAAGGAATGTCTTAAAGCATTTGGTACTAATTATAATATGATAAATGCAGATCTATTATTCAATCCCAATCTATCTAAAGTTCCAGCAACTTCTCTTGTAACAATTTCTTGCTTTCTTTTCATACTTGGTGAATTTGCTCTATCAATAGATTACTTAGATTTTTCGGGTGGTTCATATTCTGATAAAGATGTATAATCGGTTTCAGTAATTTCTTCTGATGATTCATATATTTTTCCAAGACCACTAGGACTTGCTAGAGTTCAAGTCACTATTTTCATTTACTTCTAAGGATTGAAATCCAATTTTTTTACTAATTGCAATCAATTTTATTTTATTAGAAATGTCATTTCTATTGCATAATAAAAAATCTTTTGATGCTTCGCCAATCAAATCTAGTGTATTTGCTCGAGCAACATCAAACAGTTTATTGGAATCGAGTTTGATCAAATGAACATGCTGTTATCGGCAAAGAACTTGATCTTTTGATCAAAATTTACTTCCAAAAATCAGGTTCAGTGTCAACCATTCGAGCGACTGTTTGGCAGTATTTCAAGCGACGTGGACGGGCTGTCGGCAATATTTTTTGTGCTAATTGCACTTTATACGGAAACAAACGCAAATCATCCTTCAAAATGCACTCCAAAGCGGTTCAACTGACGACAAAATGCTGAGCGCGGTGACGATACGATACTTTTGGGTTCTGGGCAACACTCACTCTGACTGCTTCGACCATTTCATTGGAACGTCTTGGTCGTTGATGAATGGAATGTTGACGGCCTCTCACTGCCCCGTACTTAACAAAATTCTACACCAAACGACGAATAGTGTTTTCAGGCGGTGCCTCTTGACCTCGATATTTTCGACGATATGCACTTTGAGTTAAAACAACTGAACAACTATTTTCAATATACAGCGTCACTATAGCGGCGCGTTGTTTCAGTGTGAAGCAATTCATGGAAAAATTGTATTGAATTGAGGTTTCAAAAACATGTTTAATCAAGGATAATCAGTTGACATATGTCAAAGTTATTCCATATTTACATACCGCCATAAAAGATGGCGCACCCTGTATATATATAGAGGTTTCAGAAGAAGATAAAGTCAACACAAATATTTCGTTTAGAATTACAATGCAACATTAAGCAGGTGCTTGATGATATTGTAAAAAATTACAATGGGGATTGAGAATCATCAACAAGCAAACCTGAACTCAATAGATATCCGATTACCGAATATATAAATTCGATGCCATCTCGAGATGGAAAGGTTTCGCGGTGCTAACCGGGTGCTTACGAACACTCACAGGATCAACTACTTAAAAAGCCATTTAGGACGAACAATCTATATATATAGGGTATGTTTACGAAAATATAATTTCTCAAAAATATGTTTGACAGAAGGCAAATGCTTGGTGTGCAAAGGAACTCCACACCAAAAAAGGTGCAACTAACACGAATGAACGCCATCAATCAAATTCAGAACGTGACAATTTATGGAAACACAAATGGTAGATAGTACAACAACAGCAGCTCAGGTGATTTTAAGCACAGCATTAGTAAAAGTTCCAACCAATGAAGGTCATCCACAACTGCTTAGAGTGCTCATTGATCCTGGCTCTCAAGCGTCCCTCATAACTCAAGATGCAGCGACAAAACTAAATATAAAGGAGGAGTTGCTGATGGAGTATAAGAGCGACGGATCACATTCAAAATACCGGTAAAGGGAATCCTCTATTAGGAACCTTAGCTAAAATATACATGAATCACTTTGAAAATCAGCATATATTAACAGAATCGAACAACAAAACCCAAATAATCGGGTACTGACACAGATACGTGGACGATATTCTAATACTATTTAACGGCACAATGAGACAGCTCAGTAATCTTCACAAAAACATAAACAACAAACATCCGAACATAAAATTTACTCTAGAATCAGAGACAAACAAAACCATTAATTTTTTAGACTTGACAATAACAAAGGTTATCACACAAACGGATCACGCCATTGACAAATCATCTAACCACCCATATCAACATCAGATAGCAACGTTCAACTTTTATAAACTAAACACGATCCCGATGAACAATCAGGACTATACGGACGAACTGAAAACCATGAAACACATAGCAATAAAAAACGGTTATAGCACGGACTTAATTGACAAAATGAACAACCGGTACATTTGGAATAAACAACAGAATATGATGACCACGTTAAACAAGCAAAATGAACAAGCAGGGAAATATATCGCTATAGAGTACAGTAATAACATCAACAAGAATATAACAAAGGTATTAAAAACACGAATCGACTCAAACAACGTAACATAATTACATCAATAGACACCGGAATATATAAGAATACATGTAATGATTGCCCAAAATTTTACATCAGACAAACTGGCAGAAGTTTTCAAGTTATGTTTACAGAACATATAAAAGAAATCGGAAAACCAAAAATCGACTTGAAATATGCACAACACTTCACTATAGAAAAACATAATTACACTGACATCAACACAAACTCACAGGTATTACACAGAATTCAAAGAGGATTACTAATGTACAGATTAGAATACCTGGAAATGTACGAGGAACGATATAACCCATTTTACTAAACCGAAAAATTGGCCGGAACAAAATTTACGACCTCATTTTAAATCCGTAATTAATACTCTTTTGTACACACCCAC
Organism: Tipula vernalis; assembly: GCA_958295665.1. Lineage (NCBI taxonomy): Eukaryota > Metazoa > Arthropoda > Insecta > Diptera > Tipulidae > Tipula > Tipula vernalis. Next base: position 189,261,966 of record OY282559.1, read on the forward strand.
ACACACCAGATGGTCAACAAATTCTTCTCTGTTTTTTATAATAAACACGCACCAGATATATATATGTATACATATATATATATATATATATATATATATATATATATATATATATATATATACATATATATATATATATATATATATATATATATATATATATATATATATATATATATATATATATATATATATATATATATATATATATATATATATATATATATATATATATATATATATACTAGTATATACAAAAAAGAAGGCCGCTACCACCCCTTTAGGAAAAAATAAAAAATAAAATAAGGAGGAAAGGAGATTCGCAAGGCAAATAGCCACAAAATAGGGTATAAAAGCAGTTTTTAACATTATTTTAGTTAGAGTTTGTTAGAAATTTGATAAAGGAGTAACGTCCGAAACGATCGCAATTTCATTTTCAAATGCAATAAATATCACGTTAAAGAAAGTGACAAAACCAAAATATTATGTTTTATTATATAAAATCTTTTGTTTGTGATATTAGTCCACGAGTAAACAACAAATATGTTAACTTCTATTTTGTTTTGGCGGAGTCGAACGTTCACAATGTAGTTTTTTACGGTGTAGTTAGATTATCAGTCTAGCGATTCAACACATTGGTCGTCTCCGACAAATTTTGGGAATTGTAATGGTATTCCAGGTTGACATGCTTATCAGTTGGGATTTTACGAGCCCTAAAAATAAAGTTGTCACTGGTAGTCATCGAACCGCAATATTTTGTTTTGTAACATGAGATATTCGCTAGAAGGTTGGGTTATTGCTGTTTAAAACAGTGGGTATTGCAACAGAGAGTAACCGACTATACTAATACTAATAATAACTGCCACGTTTTCCATGAAATACACATTTCGATTCGTATAATAATAAATCATATTAATATTTAAATTGAATAAATTAGCATAGGAATATTCGCAGCGAATCGGATTTTAGAATATTGGTGAAATTTCTTTGAGGCCGCAAGCATTAGAGAAAAACGTATATTACATTTCAATAAATGTATAGTGCTTGCTGTGCAAAACAACGTAAAAAAAGAGAACTAATTAATTTTCTGTATACCGTTTTACGCATCTTTCTCATCTCCAGGGACTTGGTTGCAGTAATGGTGGAGGTTCTGGGTGAAAGAGGCAAACAGGAGGCTATAATGGCCTCCGCCTACTTTCCTGGAGACTCAGAGTGAATACCTCCACTTGACGTTAGGCGGCTCATAGATCATTGCAAACGCAATGGGCTGGCCTACCTGATAGTATGCGATGCAAACGCGCACCACACGGTGCGGGGTAGCACGGACATCAATAACAGGGGTGAGTACCTTTTTGAATTTCTGATCTCGACATTGTCAATAGGGGAAGGAAACCTACTTTTATAAATGCGATTAGGCAAGAGGTCCTAGATTTTACCCTTGCTAGCCCGCATTTCAGCGACTTGGTCAAAAACTGGCATGTGTCTGAAGAGGCCTCATTATCGGATGACTTGCACATCAGATTCGATTTGGCGGCTGAGACCATGCAGCGGCAGGAAATCAGAATTCCAAAACTGACCGACTGGGACTCTTATAGAGTTTCACTCGAATCAGAAATGCCCTCGGTTGTGGGGAACATAGAGTTTCCAGAGGGTTTGGAGATCTGTTCAAACCAGCTGCATAATTCTATACACTTGGCTTACGAAAAAAGCTGCCCAGTTAAGCGAGGAGAGTCCACAAAGATGATCCCTTGGTGGAACGGGACGCTGGGTAAACTGAGGAAAAAATCGAGAAGATTATTCAACAAGGCTAAACGCACCAGTGAATGGGGAGAGTATACAGACTTGGCCAAAATTATAAAGCACCCCTCCCAAATTGCAGTATCTACAAAACGAATGAAGACAAAAATTAAAACTCAATATTTTTAGGAAATACTTTTTATATTTTATTAATTTTAGTATTTTGTAGGTCCTCCTTTGGCTTTGATGACAGCCAGGACTCTTTTATTCATCGACCGTACTAATTTTTCGCAGGTATTTTTAGATATATTTTTCCATTCCTCTGTCAGCGCACGTTTGAGGTCTTCCTTTGAAGTCATACTGCGATCCTTGATTTTTTTTTTTTAAATTGACCACAAATTTTCAATGGGATTTAGGTCTGGTGACTGGGCGGGCCAGTCCATGACTCGAATTTGTTTTTTTCGAAACCAACTCATCGTAACGTGGGAAGTATGGCAGGGGCATTATCCTGTTGATAAATTATCGAAGAACTATCCGTTTCCCCAAAGATTTGCCGAATTGAGGCATTCAATGCAGCCTCGAGGACGGTAACATAGTTGGTACTGTTCATCGGACCCTCACAAAACAACAGTTTTCCCACCCCTGATGATGCCATACAACCCCACACCATCAGTTTACCCCCTCCATGCTTTACGGTAGGCACTATACAATCAGGATTGTATGCTTCCCCGACTCTTCTTCTTACGATGGTTGCGCCAGGAGTTCCAAAAATCTATAAGAATTCCATCAAATTTAACATAAATTTCTCTATTAATTCTTTTAAAATACATAGCACAATTTTTTATTTTTTTTTTTGACTAATTATTTTTTAGTATTTATTTTTTATATTTACCTCAAAAGTAGATTCATCTGACCAAACAACTCTCGCCCAATCCACGTCATTCCAATGTTTGTGTTCTCGAGCCCATCTCAAGCGACTTTTTATGTTGGTAAGTGAGAGCAGAGGTTTTTTTCTTGCTTTACAACCTTTCAATCCAGCTTGCAGGAGCCTTCTTCTAACTGTCCGTGCCGAAATGTGAACTTCTTGTTCTGTTAAATGCTCTGCAGCTATCTCAGCAGATGTTTTTCTTCGGTTTTTGAGAGATTTTCGCACAATTTGTCGATCGTCTCTTACCGAAGTGATACGATTTCTGCCTGAGCGTAGTTTATAGGCATAGTCCCCGGTCTCTTTAACCCTTTTCAATGAAGTTTGAACTGCTCCACGAGAGCATTTTAATTTTTGGGATATTTTAATTTGGCTTACACCCTGGGAATCCAACAACACAATTTGTGCCCTTATTCCTTCACTGAGTTGGCACGCTTTAGGCATAATTATCACAAACACACTTTTTTTCTCAAAAAACTTACGAAAACTCTTTTTGATATAAAACACTTTATGTGAAGACTGCACACGATCAAATACAAAACTAAAATAAAAAAATTTTACGACGCTACAACTTCTTGTTAAGAACCTAAAACAAAACAAAAATTAGTGATTTTCAATAATTAAGGGTCGCATTCGGTGGGATGACTCGTTCGTTAACACCCATTGTTTAGAAAGACATAATATTAATATATAATGCTAATAGATAGGGGTGCTTTATATTTTTGGCCAAGGCTGTAAGATGGCCTTGACGGAATATAATCTCGAACTAAGGAGATCCAAAAGGGCTACCTTGTAACGGCCTGTCTTTTGCGTTACAAGTTTGCACAGCGCTGACTTACATCTATAACGCAATTTTGTGTAATGTATCAAACTGGTTCGAATTATTTCTGATTTTTGATGATTTTTTTTTAGATAATTTTGAGGAAAAAAATGTTTTTTTTTGGGGAGTTGAGTTTAATAAGCTGATCAGAAAGGTCGATTTTTTTTTTATTGATTATAAATTAATTACCTAAATTCGGTTTTTTTTAAGTTAAGTTCTGATAAATGAGAAACATTTTTGTGATTTAGCTAAAATATATGAATTTGAAATTAATGGCTATAAAAATCATATTATAAATGTTCATGTTAAGAATTATATTAATTAAGTTAATTCTATTAATTAAGAAAACAAACTTTAAATTTATACGTGAACGAATAATGAATCAAAAACCAAACTTAATAAATAATAGTGTAAAAAGTGATTAAAGTTTATAAAAGAAACAAGTGTTAAAAAAATAAATAAAAACTGTAAATAATATATGAATTAATTTAAATGTATAGTGGTTAATTGTTATTTGCTAAAAAAAAAAATTAATAAATTATAACATAAATAGTAAAAAAATGGCCATATGATGTGATCAGGCGATATTCAAGTACATTCATGAGTGTTTAATTTACTGTAATATTTACTGGTGATTAAAAACATTACAAAGTTACGGTACTCATACATATATCGACTATTAAAAATCTTAATCTAGTGCCAAAAAATAAATAATATCCAATATTACTTTATAAGCCAGAAGACAAAACCGGATGAAGAAAAAGAACCCGAATCAACTCTTCAAAATACCATAATTGTATTGCCTGAAGACAATACGTTAGATCTCATCAATTCAAACTTGGCAACGTATTCCGTACAAGATCTACAACATTGCGTGTTTGATAACCATTCGAATGATATTTATACAAACAATGTTACAAATAATTTGATTATTAAGCACGACGAAAAAACAACGGCAGAGCATTTGGGCAATTCTATCAATGGTTCAACCCAAAATGTTGATGAAGTTAACAATGACAGTTCGGGGGAAGAAGTGGATGGGTAAACAATGGTGGAGCCGATTTACCCATCCATTCCACTAAGGCTTCAGAAAAATTTTCCAGCAAATCTAAATGGAGACATCCAAAATTTTCTCGGACGGAACGAGAAAAACGAAACCGTGAGAATAGTATTAGCGCCAACCAAACATACATTGATGATTTTTTTTTCCGATAATTAACCAACTAGATGAATTAATTAAACAAAATAATGAGTTAAAGAAATTGTTGCAGCAAAACTTACAAAACAATAATGTAAAATCTGAAACTAATTCTGAAGAATTTGTTTTCTCGTTCCTAAATGATTTGAAAGAAATGGCACTGCAAAATAGGGATAGAAACAAATTTGGAAACCGTGTATCGGTTCATATGACAGTATAAAATTATTCGCGACGTATATTTTTATTATTGCTGGAAGACAATTTTATGAAATCGCCCAACAAAATCTTCCATTGCCTTCGCTTTCATCTATTACCAGTTATATGAAAACTGAGCTACCAACCCCTATAGAAGCAACATTACGTATAAAGGAGCTATCTGAATTTCCCGACAAAAAAAAATTGAAGCGCTGTGTATGGATTAGTGAAGATGCCACAAAAATTGTTGAGAAACTGGAATATGACATAAGTTCAAACCAGATAATTGGTTTTGTGCTTCCAATTAATAATGAAACCGGGTTTCCAATACCATTGGCATTTCCTGCAAACTCAGCGCTTGATATATACAAAATGTTCCAGAATCAGCAATACTCTACCTTTGTTAATGTAATAATCGCACAAACGTTTACTAACAATTCATCGGAAAATCGTTATAGTGCTAGTTTCTGCTTGTCTATTTTTGGAACAAATAATAAATTTTTTACTACTGAGGTGATAAAGAGATGGAAATATTTGATAGAAGAATTGGAGAAAAATAACATTCGAATTTTAGGTATAAATTTACGAGTAATAAAGCTAGGTATTGTAGAGCTTAATTGAATGTTCATTAAATGTTTTTAATCTTTATTCTGGTTTTCATCCGGCATTTAATCATATAAGCCCAATAAAAACCACATATTTCTGTTTCGTTTGATTTATTTGTTTAAGTAGCACTAGTGCGACTTTACTATATTAATGCAGAGTTTGAAGTAAATAAATATTTAATATCATTACAGGTATTTCTTCGGATGGTGATAGTCGTTTACTTCGTGCTATGAAGTTAAATGCTAATCTTCCTGCTAATTCTAACTTGCTAGAACCAGTAGTTCCTGAATGGAAAAACTGGTTTAAATGTGATTTCGGAACAAACGTGCAATACATTCAAGATGCAGTACATATTGGGACTAAGCTTAAGACTAAGAATATTAAATGAAAATAAAAAAATAGTTATTGGCAACTATATCATTACACCTAAACATTTGAAAAAATTAATTGATACTATACCAAAAGATAAACACCTTCTTAATTTATCCGATATAAATGGAACGGATAAAATGAATTTTAAAGCAGTTGAATCTCTAATTAAAAATTGCGTCCGCGAACAACTCTTAACAAATGTCCCACAGTCAGAGGGCACTATCGAATTTCTCAAATTGATAGACTACGGTATAAATTAATTTTTAAATGAATATTTGATGCCACTTCAAAGAATTTATCAAATATGGTACGTGATATTTGTGTTGAGGCTGTGGAAAGATTGGATAACAAAACATAAAAATTATACCATGGATAATTTCGTAACTTCAAATGTTTACAACTGCATAGAATTAAATGGCCATGGTCTGATTAATATAATATGCCTCTTAAGACAAAATGGATTAAATGATATTTTTAAACCTTGGTTATTTAGTAGCCAACCGTGCGAAAGTTTCTTTAGGACTTTAAGATCGATGACTACTACACAAAACACAATTGTAAATTTTACATTAAGAGACGTTTTATTTCGAATTAAGCGAATTGATATTCAAAACGATATCAAGTTGAAACTGTCTCAACAAGAATATTCATTTAAGAAACGCCATAAGGGATATTCAAAAGAATCTCAAGATGTAAAAGTTCCAGTTCAATTACCTTCCAATTCAGAAATTACAGAAGCGATTGCAAACGCCAAAAGTGACGCAATTGACACTGCAGTACAACTCGGTATATTAGACTTGAAAATGAGCCATAATAGAAATACTTTTGTGCTGCCTTTCCAATTAAATCGGATTATATTAAATGAGATTAAAAGCCCAAATAATGACAGTGGGACAGAAGAAGATGATGACACAGAAGATAGTGCAACCTTGAATCCTCAGGTAATAGAAGAAGAAGTTCAAGAAGATTTAGCCCGTATTTCAGAGCTGACATCATTAAGCATTAAAACTTATGAAGACACAGGTACATAGATATTGTCAAGTATTTAATATCGGGTACTAATTTATTTTAACATTTTCAGATTTAGCTTCATCAGAAAATAACCCAGGCAACAGTTCATCGCAGTTCTGTAGAGTAAAAGTGATGGAAAACGGGAAGGAAAAAACGATAACAATAAAAAAATCAACATTGTGTTGGTTATTTTCTAATAAAGAAAATAGGATAAGTTCGGATAGGCGTATGCGATTCAAAACACGAAACTTGCAATTAAGGAATCAAAGAGACAAAATTTCGAAAAAATGATAATGTCAATAATCAATATTATCCATTAATATTAATAAATTCTTTTCTATTAATAAATTGGTTTATTATTATTATTTTTGTATGCATATTTTAAGTTTTTATGAAATATATTCGAGTGGCATTTCATCTAAGTATTTTAAATAAAAGAATTTGCTAATATTTTATCCTATAATAAGTTGATTTTTTGGGTAGTAAAGCACTAAACTCACAGAAAAATGAAAAGAAAACCGACTTTCAGTTTGACGTATTAATTTCCCAATTTTTTCAATATTTTTTCAGTTAGCTATAACATTTTACAAGTTGACCGTATACCATCAATTCTATTTTTTATTTAAACAAATTGCAATTGCTTGTAAAAATAGAATTTAATTTTCCTGTACTAATTGTTTATTTAGACCGAAAAAATTAAAATTCAATCATTTAAGCGAACTAGCGCTTTTGTTGGATTTTTCATATTAAAGATTGTTATAGTAACATAATATGGAATTTGTTTCTATAAGATAGCTAGAATTATGAGAAGTTTAAATTTTTTATAGAATTTTGGATGGCCGGCCGCATTTGAAAATCTACATGATTATGTAGCTTTCATACAGTCACCGTCTCTAATAGGAAAAGGATGATAGGAGCTTCAAGATGCTAACACATATCGATTATTGTAGTGATTCGTGCTATAGTTGTATTGTTCTAGCCACAACCTACATGAATAATTAACATTTGAATTTACGTATGCGAGTTCAAGGTTAGGGGATAAAAAAAGGAGAGCACGGTTTGGGGTAGTATAATAAATATTGAATCTAAACAGTGAAGTACAAATATCGTTTAGAATTTTAATCTTAGTCCATATTTAAATCGGCATTAACGTATATGTATATTTCGGCAAACATAGCGTTGTTAAAATCGAAATTTACAAACAAATCTGGATTGTAAAATTTTAAATTATAACGAAAAATTCAAGGTCATTTTATAATGATAATACCAAATATCAACTTTGAATTGAAGGTAAAGATTTACTTTAATGATATAAAAAAAATTTTATAACGGTTTAGGGTTCTAAGTTCAATTTATAAACCATATAAAAAAATTATTTAAATTAAATTATTGGCTCAAGAAAATAAAAACAATAAGAGATTATATGTATGTATATAAATAATAAGAATGATAATTAAACTGTCATATAAAAATATTTGGTATTATTTTGACACCGGTTTCTATTAAAAATGATAAATTTTGACGTTTAATATTATAAACAAAATCCTATCAGATTATAACTAATAATCTCCTATAAGATTATAAATAATCAATTTTTAAGAAAAATAATCAGTTCTTAATTTAAAAAAATCAGTACAATCATTCCAATTTTATAATTACTCTCGATAATCCAAAATGATTAATAAACAATCACAAATAATCATATTAATAATCAAAATAATCATAATAGTAAATAAAAAATCAAAAAATCAGCAATATTCTTCAATAATCAATTAAAATCATAACAGTGATTTTTTTTGGTGTACACAATTTTTGTCACTTGTGTGCCCCTTGTTCTGAGTAGCCATGGGTTTGATGTCCAGGGCTATGCGGCTGATGTGGCTATCATAATCAGAGGCGAGTTTGATGAGGTCATTTCTGATCGCATGCAAAATGCACTCAATATAATATGGCAGTGGTGTTACCAGGAAGGACTCAATGTCAATCCAAGCAAAACTGTCATTGTTACTTTTACAAGGAGGAAAAAGCTTGCGCTTACAGCTCCCTCATTAAACGGTACTACTGTGCCTTTTTCCAGCGAGGTTAAATATCTAGGGGTTATCCTAGATCAAAGACTGAACTGGAACCAACATTTGTTGAAAGTTCAAAATATAGCCATCAAGGCTCTCTGGGCCTGTCAAAGACTCTATGGGCATACTTGGGGACTACAACCAAAAATGATCTACTGGTCATTTCTTACAATCATTAGGCTTATGGTCACCTACGCATCGGTTGTATGGTGGCCTAAAACTGAGCAGAAGACAACGCAAACCTTATTGAATAAGGTTCAGCGTGTAGCCTGCATCGGTGTTACGGGCTCAATGAAAACATGTCCAACCGGGGGGGTGGAGACACTTCTAGGACTGACACCGTTACATCTGCATATTAAAAAGGATGCTGCAATTATGGCCCTGAAAATGCAGGCGGACGGAAATATCAAACCACGCAATATGGTGGGTCATCTGGAAATCCTTAAGGAATTTCAGACAGACCCTACCATAGGAATGCCTTCCGACTGTATGCCAGCTAAACTGGACTTCCACAAACCATTCTCTGTTAGGTTACCTGACCGGGATGTGTGGAGGGCAGGTGGACCATCATTTGAGCTAGGGTCCATGGTATGGTTTACAGATGGATCAAAAACGGAAGATGGGGCGGGGATAGGAATACACGGGAGTGGCACTACCCTCTCGAAGTCCTTGGGTACCAATGCTACCGTTTTTGAAGCAGAAGTACATTCTATAGAACTTTGCGCTAGTATAGGCATAGCAAAAGGCAAAGATTTATATTGTATCAGACAGCCAATCGGCCTTAAAGCTCTTAGGTCTTGTACCGTTGAGTCAAGGCTGGTGTGGGATTGTCTGAAGGTTATTAAACATCTGGCAGGCTCAAATAAGGTAACACTTATGTGGGTGCCAGGTCACACTGGAATCGAAGGAAACGAGGCAGCTGATGGCCTCGCCCGTGAGGGTTCTGCCTCTCCATTTATTGGACCAGAACCCTTCTGCGGTGTCACTAAGGGACACCTTAGAGCAGCGGAAAAACGCTGGGAGGATGTTCAAAAGTCCTCCTACTGGCGCAGAATTCCAGGTTTACGACAGGCGAAGAAATTTATATCACCTTCGTCTGTCAGGGTTAAGGAGTGTCTTGAACTTAGGAAACCTGAGCTGAGGCTGCTTACTGGCTTCCTCACAGGTCATGTCCTCTTAAGGTATCACCTTAAGAAGATGGGCCTAAGTACGACAGATGGATGCCGCTTCTGCGGTCTGGAAGCGGAATCAGCGGAACATGTTCTGTGCCATTGCCCAGCCATTTTCCAGCAAAGACTGCAACATCTAGGAGGGAGAACAATGAGCCCAGATAGTATGTATCTTGTACCGGCCAGTAGTATTGTCAGATTCATTAAGAGCCTGAATATTGACTGGACGGATAATTTAGTAGGGTCCAGCACAATAGATCTTTTAGGTCGCGGTGCGAGGTGGCTTATCGCCCATATGGCCCTCCAGTAAATAATAATAATAATACGCATCTTTAAAAAAATGATGAATGGAAAACCACATAAACCGATATCTTTAGTCAACTAGTTTGGTTTCTACAACCCAAATATTAATTGATAATTGACATAACGGTTGTTTTAAAAAATGAAATATTTGTACATCCACATATTATGTTTATCCGAAACACTATTCCGAATAACATAAACAGACATCTTTAAATTAATTTCAATGAAGTTTTATTTTATTAAAGTTTATGTAAAATTGCTATTCAGATATAATTGAATTAAAAACATTAACAATACGTAATCCAAAATATTTCAAAAAATCTGATCTTAATCTCTAAAGGACATCTAAAGGACTGTAAAATTAAAAGGGCAAAAGCCGACTTAAGTTAACTTAACTATTGCACATTTTCTGTTTAATTTTCTATGAATACGTTTTCACTTCAATTTCTAAGCTAACATCAAAGCGAATAAGATTCGATTTAAATAAATAAATAAAATAAATAATAATACTAGTATATCTTATTCTCTTTGATATTGCCCTAAAAATTTAAAAATGAAACTAAATTAATTGAAAATTAAAAAAAAGTTGATTTGACCACAGAATTTCCTATTTCTTAACAAACAAATAAAAATAATAGCAACCACTGTAAACTAGGATTTTATTTTATTTTAATGATAATTGATAACATTGTCAATTCATTGATAAATTTAAGTTTGTGTCAATTTTTAATTCTTTGTTTGAAGCATTAAATTTGGTAACGCCTTTGAATTCTCTTTTTAACTATTGCATTTAGAAAATATGAAAATAGGCATTCCGAAACATAAGAAATTTATGTAATTGTTTCGTTCAAATTAAAATTTAAATTAAGTCAAAATCGACTTTAGTTTTAGTAGACATTTGTCGTTCATACAAAATTAGAATTTCTTTATATCGTCAAAGCGAGTGTTTGTGGGCAGCCCCATCCAAGTTATAAAACAAATTAAAATAACTTATCAGAACAATAACTTTTCCTCGTTAATTCACTGCACCCATGAAAATAACATGTACACAGACAGTACCAAATTATGATAACAAATTTTTGGAATTTCGATTTTAAACAGAAGCGAAATAACTCCCAGCAATAAATGTTTGAAACTTATTTCATTTCGGACTTAACTCGTGATTAAATATTATTTCAAAAAATTAAACAACCCACAAAACCGAAATAACTCCAAATATGAAAAGAACTAGATTTTTTGCAAAAAATACAAATGAGCAAAATTTTTCAATCAACGCAATATTCGATAGAATGAACTGCTACCTACATAGGAGATGTTTACAAAATAATCTATTAAGTTTAAAAATCAAAGAAATTTATTTTGTTTAAATTATAGTTATTCAAAATTTTGGACTCGCTACCTCCCGATCCAAACTATAAAGAAAGAGTATTCGAATATTGGTTACACTTGCTAATATCACAGAAAATTTGTTCAATTTAATCGAAACTATACTATATCTAATATTATCTTATTTAAGATACGGTCTGAAAGGGAAAGTTTTAGATGTCACATTTAGATGTCTAAATTAATTCCTAATTTTAAATCAAATCTATAGACCAAAAAATATCCAATTTTCCTAATTTACATTTTCCTGTCAGTCATCGCTCATAATAATGGTCGACACCAAAAAAAATAAATAAAAATCATCACCAACCCATTCCGTTTACCTCGTTGACATCAACCTTATGTCAGTTACATCTATGTTTCACCCCGTCACGAACAAAACAATAACAAAAACATGTTTGCGATCTATCATTTTTCTCACCTTTAAAATTTTCATTCATTTATTATCTTCCAATTTTCTTTCTTCAAATACCATACAAACAGAACACAATAAAATAATCTACGTTTTCAAGGTATACAACCATATACACCAAGAAATATATGAGGATGATTTTGAGAATTTTAACATGACATTTTATGTTAAATTTCATCTAAATGTTAGTTTCGAATTCCAAAGTCGGGAAAAACAAAAGAAAATTTAAAAGCGGCAGCATAAAAGGAAAATTTCGATTTCGGGTTTTCAAAAATCCATTTATCATGGTAAATGTCTTCAAAATGTCACGTTGAGATTTAAACTGAAATGAAAAATTGACAATAGAACAGGAAAAATAAAATGGAAAATTATTGTATGTATTGTTCCAGCGCTACTCGTACATACAGATGTATGATGATGTTGATGGCATAAATAAATATGAAGATATCATACATTCACTCGGTTACATTATAGATTTATGTATATGAATTCGAGTATAAATATTCGAGATACAATTGATTCGATTATTATGCTTACAGCTATATACAAAAAGTGTCATTCAATCCGGGTATATTGTGTAGTGTTGTGTCCGAATAAAGCACAGTTTGATAGTGGCATAAAAGTATAATATCGACAATTTTCCGATCAAATCGAGAAAATTTATTACTTTAACATTTTATTTTACCTCTCATTATGGTAATCCTTTGTGCTGTTTTTCCCTCTGGTATATATTGACAGCTTATCGCCTAAATAAATTTCACCAAAAAACAATCACTAATGATTCCGTCAATATACCCATTGTTCGGTTTTATTATATTCTTGTTGCTGGTATTCTGTTTTTCGGTATGGGGGTGCCGCTCAATAATTATTAGTACAGTAATTAATTATGTTTTGGAAGAATAAAAAGAAAATAAAGACAAAAAAAGTTTCTATGATATGGTGGTTAATTTCACTTTTTCCTTTTTCCCTGTTTTAAACCGAGGAAACTCAATAAAAACACGAAAACAAAAATTTCAATTAAAAGTTAAACTTTGTGAAAGCTTTACTCATTTATTATACATTGAACAGTATTGTGTTAGTGTATATTGGAATATCTAGTAGGTAGATATTTATAAAGACAAAATTATTTTAATTATTTAAATGATGCTGTTTTTTTTCTAAATGAATTAAGTTTTTCTACAAAGGCATTGTGGTTTTAGTTTGTGGTTACGATTAAACAATTGTACTTTAAATTTGCACAACGTTTAGGATTACTATGGATATGATTACGTACTATAGAACTTGCACACGAGTTACCCGTACGTAACATACTACATAATATTAAATCTATGTGTTTTATGCAATATATTCGAGTTTTTATAAATCAAAAAATTTCATTTGATTTAAACTCAACTATAGACGTTTAATCCTATTTATTTTACTCTGAGAAATAGAATGAGGTGGGTGTCTCCGAGTAACCAATACAATAATAAATGTCTTGTTTTAATTTTTTCTTTACATAAGTCAACAGAGTAATAAAATTGGCTCAAAGATATTATTTTAATTCTAGAAACGCTAATATTATATTTCTTCCTTTTCACCTGAAGATAATGTCATCCTACTCAGAATTTCTTTGTTTACGACAAGTCATATTACTGTAGGAACAATTGCCTTACACATAAGTTATTTATATCACATTTATCGTAACTTCTTCTGACAAAGGCCTAGGGAGACGATATAGTTTTAAAAAGATATTTATTATATTAAATGTAAATTTAATCAAGGTAAAGTTAAAAACATATGAAACATTTTTAAATTAAATTCAGGTCGAGAAATTTTTTGCATAATTATAATAAAGTTTGGGTTGAATGAATTCAGGGTAATATAATTTCAATCATTACTTATAATGATAATAAATATTTATATACAGTGGAACTGCTGTAAAGTGTAGAATCAAGGAAGATAGAAATTTTGGTCACTTTATGGAGGAGGTCAGGAGCCGAAAAAAAGCGAAAATTTTAATGATAAAAAAATTACGTTGGAAAATATTTTTCTTTATTAAAAAAATGTATGTAGCCGAAACTGCTAGAATTTCTATTTTTCATCAAAGCAAACCAAAAAATATCACTAAGGCAAAACAAATTTTAGTGATACGTATTGAGGTACTCATAAAGACAAATATAATGACCTTGTTATTGTTAAAATTCTATACCGATAAAAATTAAATAAGAGAAACTTAACAAGTAACAAATTTTTTACTTAATATTCTTTTTTGGTGAAGTGATAATAATTAAATTTATATATTAAATATGGCAGGTTGTTTTTAAATTTTTTATTACCACACAAATGAGGCGACAAGAGCAAAACTAATCGATTTGATTGAAGAGAATTTTGAATTTATTCAAGGTAAGCAAACGCTAATCTACTTACTTATTTACATGTTATTTTTTAAATTCTATTTTGTCTTTACTAAGGGAAACACGCATTGGTACGAAGGGCCACCGACAAAAAAGCCACCTGGAACGAGTAGGGGAGAATGTGAATACAATCGGACCTATAAATAAGACAGGAGAACTATGCAAAAAGGAAATTTAAAAGGGGGATCAAAATGCATGTAATTGCAAAGTATTTGGTTATCCTACTTAGACATGAACAACTTTAAAGTACAAGATCAAAGACAAATTAAAAAGGATTAGGAACTATCGAAACCAAAGTGGAGTGGGACCAATTATGAATGCAGCGGTTGGCGGTGACTGCATAGATTTCGAAGCTACCCAAATTACTGAGTGGGACTAGAAGTGAAAGTTGTTTTAATATAAGAGTAAGACAAATTCATTGTGAAATTTGTTGAACAAATAACCTAAACATTTAAATTTCTAGACAGCCCCACCACCAGAAAGACCCAGCTCACCAGAGCCTGGCACGTCTGCCAACTCGATGCTAATTCCATCAGCTCCTGAATATGTAAGTTAAATAAAATACAATAATTCTTTTTTTCATTTCAGTTAGTTTCGTCAAATGAACCGAAAGCACAAACGATTCATTTAGTAATTGAAGCGGTTGAAACTCCACTTCATTTTCCCCAATCCTGCCTACTATCGAAGCCGTTTCACCCGTTATTATCAGAACGCCAATGGCAAGCAGAAGCCTTATTATTATTAAAACACATTCTCTTATTACTATTAGGATAGCAAGGGCAAACACAAGTCCTGGTGCGACTGGAGCAAGAAGAGTTCATGATCGTTACAGAAATAGGCCAAGACTAAGAAATGAATCTTCTATTAATATTTAATAAAATTTTATATTATTTACTTGATTTCTAGCAAACTATCATCATGAATTCTATCCAAACGTCACTCCGGCTCCAGGAGCAATCCAACATAAATTTTATTTTTTTTATTTTTATTTTTATTGTTAAAACTCACGTAGTTTTCAACAGGGCAATGAGCTTTATTATTAGTTTATATTTAACTATAAAAATTGTATGAAGTTAAATGTATATGCAATAATGCATAATTACAATTTAATTGGTGTAAATGAACTATTATTAAACGATCAAATTATATGAAATTGAATGTAATAATGCATAATTGCAGTTTAATTGGTGTAAACGAACTATTTAAAAACAATGTTTAAAATGCTTATCACTATAAACATTTTTGTTGTTAGTGTTTTAAGTCTTTTAGAATAAGTATTTAAACTGTAGATATTTCGTTAATAAAATCAGAATAAAATTAACCATCAAAAGAAAGGTTTTATCTCTAACTAGTTTGGCCCCACCTGTGGTAACCGAATTAGTTATAAAATTTATTAATTTTAACAAGTTTGGTCTTACAAACCAAACAGATAAATTGTTAAAATTACATGGTCCTTCGAAGCCACTAAAACAACCGGCAAAATAAAAATCGAACGAGCTAACCAGCTACGATAAAATTCCAGATAACGTAATCCAGATAGTGCCACAAATACAGCCAAGTAACAACATGGAGAAATTAATCAAAGAACAGGAGGAAACTGGTGAAAAAATAATCCAGCTGGACCGGAACTACCGTAAAGATCCAGCGGATAGAAAAACAATAAGATACCTAGAACATAGGATAGCAACTCTAAAGGCGTTATATAACGACTACGTAAGAGTGGATGACCAGATTCGTGACTTAAAGCCAGAGCTGAATGCCAAACATGAATATTACAACAAAAGGACATCCATTGCTGACAAGTACAAAACGGCCCTTGACGATATGCGTCAACGGCTCAATAACTTCCCACCAGTCACACCAACAACAAGTAAACCCATGCAGCCATTAATCAACAACACATTGACAAGCAATGAATTTGGCAGTAAACCAGATGAGGAGCAGCCATTAATCAACAACACATTGA
This sequence comes from Tipula vernalis, assembly GCA_958295665.1. Classification (NCBI taxonomy): domain Eukaryota; kingdom Metazoa; phylum Arthropoda; class Insecta; order Diptera; family Tipulidae; genus Tipula; species Tipula vernalis. Next base: position 189,278,528 of record OY282559.1, read on the forward strand.
CAAGCAATGAATTTGGCAGTAAAACAGATGAAGAGCAGCCTATAAACAAAGCTGAAAACTCCAAACCAACAATTGAGGTGACCAACAACAAGCTAATGAAAAGGCAAGATATCTTGATGCGTCAGATGTATAAAAATCTGGCATCAATAAATTACTCAATGGACACCGACAACATATCCAAGGAGTACATAAACCTCAAAATTAAGCAACTGGAGAAAGAAATGGAAGTAGTATCAGAGCAGCATACAGCAATCCTAGTAGAACTAGAAGATGACGAGCAAACGTCAAATTACTTCTTTGAAGATTATTTTGGGAAGCTTCAAAACCAAGTAGAAGTAACAATCATAAAATTGCAGCAGCATAAAAGCGAGACAACAACAACGACAGCTGAAGCATCCCAAATAAGACTACCCAAGGTAGAAATTCCGCTATTTTACGGTGAATACGATCGATGGGAAACATTCAATGACATGTTCACCGAGTTAGTTCATCGAAACAGCAAATTGTCTGACACGGTCAAGATGCAGTATTTGAAGACACATGTAATGAAAGGGGCAGCACAACTGATAAGTCACTTATCAACAATAGGTGACAATTATAAAGCAGCTTGGGACATAATCCAAGATAGATACAACAATGCGAGACTACTTGCAAGCCACCAATTCAATGCATTATTGTCATTAACAACACTGCAAGCAGCATCCGCACAATCAGTGAGGAATCTACACGATACCGCAAAGGAGATTTTGCACAACATATATCGTCTGAAGATGAGCTCGCCTTTCGAAGCCTTCGTGGGTTTTATTTTAAGTAAAAAAATGGACCCAGAATCAATCAGACTATATGAAACAACAATTGAGAAACCGAGAGAAATTCCACAACTAGAAGAAATTTTCAAATTCATGGAAAGAAGATTTCAATCCCTCGAAGCTATGGGTAATCAGAAGCCAACAACCACCAGGCCGCAGTACACACCACCACCAAAACGGGTGTATACAGCCACGGCAGCGAGTACATGTTATGTAGAAAGATGCAAGGAACAACACAGTTTACAGCAATGCCGAATTTTTAAAAGCATGACAACACTAGAACGAGCAAGGCTAGTAAACCTTAAAAACTTATGCAAAAGTTGTTTAAGCCAACACCAGGGCAGCTACTGCAAAGCAGAAGCATGCGTTGTGTGCAAAGGTGCACACCACACACTACTACACTGCAATAATGCAGCCTCAAGCAGTATTAGTAAAACATTCATGGTGAACCAACAAGGACAAGTGTTACTACCAACTGCGGTAGTTAGAGCCAAAACCGGAACAGATAATTACGTCACGCTAAGAGTATTAGTCGACCCAGGATCGCAAGCAACATTAATATCGGCAAGAGCCGCGAACCTGCTAAACTTTAAAAAGAAGAAAACATATGTCACCATCTCTGGAATCGGTGGAGCTACAGCAGGCGTTTGCAAACACACCATCAATATACAATTATCACCAACCTTTGATGGAGGATTCCAGTTAAACATCGAAGCCTTAATATTCGACAAACTCAATCAACAGCTACCTGAAGAAGACTTTAACATAGACAGCTGGGTTCATCTCAAACAAATACAACTTGCTGACCCACATTTCAACCAGTCACAGCCAATTGATCTCATCCTTGGTGCAGATTATTACCCAACAATAATCAAAAACAACATAATCAAAGGAGGTCAGCTGGAGCCAATGGCCCAAGATACAGAATTTGGGTATATAATCATTGGAAGCAGAAATGACAGAAGCGTACAGCATAAAACAACAATGGTATCTACCAAAATAATTGAGGGTCAATTAAAATTATTGATAGACAATGACTCAGTACCAGAAGAAAGAACTAAAACTGAAGAAGAAATCAAGGTCGAAGAACACTTCCAGTCAACAGTAGAAAAGGGATCGGACGGCAGATACATAGTGAAAATCCCGTTTAAGGATAATCATGTAGCGCTAGGAGAATCAAGAAAGAGAGCAGCTGCCAGACTAATACAAATTGAAAAACGTTTCAAGAAGGATGCACATTTTAAACAACTATGCCATAAGTTCATGCAAGAATATATCAGTCTGAAACATATGGAACCCGTGCAGGAAAAAATTGATGATAGCAAAGCAAGTAACATCTACTACATACCCCATCATGGCGTATTCAAGAACGACAGCACCACCACCAAGCTAAGAGTCGTGTTTGATGCTTCATCCAAAACAACAACAGGAGCATCACTAAACGATTGTATGATGAATGGTCCGAAATTACAAGAAGATCTAGCCGACATTTTATTGCGATGGCGAAAACACAAAATCGTAATAACAGCAGACATAGAAAAAATGTATCGCCAAACCTGGATCAACGAGGAAGATCAAAACCTCCAACGAATATTATGGAGAACTCACCCCTCTAAACCAATAGAGGCATATAAATTAAAAACGGTGACATACGGAACAACAGCTGCCAGTTTCTTGGCAATAAGGTCATTACAACTACTCGCAAGCGAAGGAGCCAGTGAATACCCAACAGCATCAAAAATCATGTTGGCAGATTTCTACGTGGACGACTTATTAACAGGTTGTGACAATATGGAAGAAGCAATTCAAGCACTACAAGAATTAAAAGCGCTCACGGAGAAAGGTGGACTGAATCTACGGAAATGGTTCTCCAATTCAAAGGACTTACTGAAACATATTCCGAGAGAACTACACGGTAAAGGAAATATGCAAATTAAGTTAAATGACTGCATTAAAACGTTAGGCATTCTATACGATCCACAAGAAGACACCTTTAGATTTGATATCGAGAAATTGCAACTATCGAGCAAGCGACCATCCAAACGCTCATTACTATCGGATTCATCTAAACTCTTTGATCCAGTTGGATGGCTGTCCCCAATAATAATAGCAGCAAAAATTATGATGCAAGAAGTATGGACAACGGGAATAGAATGGGATGACCCGTTACCTGAAAAAATAAATACCAAATGGACTAAATATAAAGAAGAGTTAGATGAAATAAGAAACAAAACAATACGAAGATGGATCAATACAACAAGCAAAACCGAAATTCAACTGCATGGTTTTGCTGACGCCTCAGAAGATGCATACGCTGCCGCGATATACTGTCGAACATTAGATGAGAAAGGGATAATTACAACACAATTACTAATCTCAAAAACACGAGTAGCTCCAACAAAAACAAAGTTATCTATCCCTCGGTTAGAATTGAATGCAACTCTATTATTGGCCAAACTACTCAAACACGTACAAGGAGTGTTGAAAATCAACAACATCGAGACCTATGCGTGGTCAGATTCAACCATTGCTCTTTGTTGGATCACAGGGGAGCCAAACAAATTTAAAACTTTCGTGGCCAATAGAATTTCAGCAATAAGAACTATGTTACCAACAACAACATGGCACCACGTGAAGTCATGCGACAATCCAGCAGACATAGCTTCACGTGGCACAACTCCGTTAGCGCTCACCAAAAATAAATTATGGTGGGAAGGCCCAGAATTTCTACGACAACAGCTGATGATGTACAAGGAAATCAGCCTATCCAATCCGAGTTGCACAAATCAACAACAAGAATTAAAACAGAAAATCCATGAAGTACTTACAATAAGGAAGGAAAATCACGCGCTTATAGAGCTATTCGAGCGATGCTCGAGTTACAACCAACTAAAGCGTATAGTCGCGTACTGCAAACGATTTATAAACAACAGCATTCTTAAAACCAACAACAAAAAGGAATTAATTGCTTCAGAACTACAAATGGCAGAATTAACAATTTTAAAAATGGTACAACAACAAGATTTTCACAGTGAAATCGGCCATCTCAAACACGCCAAAGAAATTGACAAGAAAAGCAAAATCCTATCACTAAATCCAACATTAGACGAAAATGGTTTGCTACGAGCAAGTGGAAGACTACAGAATTTAATCCTCCCAAGTGCCAGCAGAAACCCAGTAATCTTAGACAGAAATAACATAGTTACACAGAGAATCATAGAAGAGGCTCACATCAGTACCTTACATGGAGGCACACAATTGACATTATCTCATCTAAGAAATAAATACTGGGTAATCGACGGTAAACGTGCTGTAAGACAGATAATTAATAAATGTATTATCTGTTTTCGCCACAAACAACAACAGTCTAACCAGCTAATGGGAAATTTGCCATCTTCTCGTGTGAGGCCGGGAAGACCGTTTGCCAAAACGGGAATCGATTATGCCGGTCCCATTCTATTAAGAACAACCAAAGGTAGAGGTCATAAGACGTACAAAGGATACATTGCACTGTTTATCTGCATGGTGACGAAAGCTGCCCACATCGAGATTGTAAGCAGCTTAACAACCGATGACTTTATTGCTGCCTACAAAAGATTCATTTCCAGACAAGGCTTGTGTACAGATATATACTCCGACAATGGAACCTACTTTGTTGGAGCAAATGCCGCAATGAAAAAGAACTACCACACCGCATTAACAAAACTTCCAACGAACATAGCAACTATGCTAGCCAGCGAGGGGACTACTTGGCATTTTATACCACCACACTCTCCTCATTTCGGCGGAATTTGGGAAGCGGGAATCAAATCGGTAAAATTTCACCTCAAAAGAGTCATAGGAGAATCAACATTGACCTTTGAAGAACTATATACCGTTGTCACGCAAATTGAAGCATGCCTTAATTCACGCCCTATAACACCACTGACCAACGATGCTTCCGATTTGTCAGCATTAACTCCAGGGCACTTTTTAATAGGCGATTCTATCAAAGCACTACCATGCGCTGATATCGACAATATGGGATTAAGATCCAGATGGCACATGGTAGAGAAAGTTGTGCAAGATTTTTGGAAACGTTGGTCCTCTGAATATCTTCACCAACTACACCAAAGAAATAAATGGATGAGTGCACAACCAAACTTGAAGGAAAATGACCTAGTATTAATAAAGGACGATCAACAACCCGCCACTCGATGGAAGCTAGGACGTGTTCTGTATACTCATCCTGGAGAGGACAACCTCGTACGTGTCGCAACTGTCAAATGCAAGGACGCAGTGTATAAACGACCAATTGTAAAACTATGTAAATTACCAATCGACGATGAAGCAAGGGATTCATTACCCATAAAAACCATCTCGCCGTCAATTAGTACCACGCCTAAAAAGACAACTTCAATTACCTACGAAAATAACAGCCTGGCACCACGACAACAACCCGATAGACGAGTAAAACATATGAAGAGAAACAACTACTTTATACTAGCGATGCTGTCACTTTGCGGCTGTCTGGGACTTGTCCAAGCTGATATCCAAATAGCAGCTTTCAACCAATCCACAGGTATATTTTTCGAAGAATTAGGTAAGCTGGAAGTGGTTGCAATGAAGTGGACTATATTAATTCATTACAACATGAGTAATTACTGGGAAGAGATCGAAATTTTTAAGCAAGCCCATGCAGAATTACAGACGGTTTGTAAGGAGCTCCCCAGAATAAATTGCAACATAATCATTGAGCAACTACAGTGGCGTCTTAACAACCTAATCGCTGACAACATGCTATTGCTAGAAAGCAACAAGGAACGACGACGGGTTAAACGCGGTTTTGGAGATACAATAGGAACCGTGCTAAGTGATATGTTTGGACTTCTTTCGCAACGAGAAGCACACGAGTACGAGGCCCACTTCGGAACAATAAGCAAGAACGAAAACCATTTACTGATGCTGATAAAGAACCAAACCAGCGTAATTGACAACACCATTAAACTAGTGAGGCACAATTCAAATCTCACTATGACGTCTTTGAACAACTTAATCAAAACTCAGCAGCGGCTACGGCAGGAAATGTTTCAATTACAAGAATATCAAACGTACGAGGAAAGAGTTAGGTCAGTGTTAGTGACCATGTTAGAGTTGACCCTAGTACTAAACAACCTAGAAGATACACAACAAGGGTTATTGGACGTAATACATCATGCCCATCAGGGCAATTTACATCCATCCATACTTTCGCCGGTACAACTCGAGGATGAGTTGCAACTAATCCGTCAACATATACCAGCCTCTATCACAGTACCAGGTCATAATATACAAGATCTTATCCACGTGTACCAAAGCATGAACATACGAAGCCGAGTAACACAGCGAACCATAATAATTGAAATCATCCTCCCACTATCATTCACATGGGATTATACTCTCTTTTCGGTGATTTCAGTTCCAGACATTATTCATGACAACACTCAATCTTACATCGTTACCTCAGCAAAATATTTAGCTGTGGACAGTAGGCGGGAACACGTAGCGTTTTTGACAAAAGAAGAAATAAATCACTGTCAAGCACTGCAACCAATGCAATTTTTATGCGAAATCTCACCAATCGTCAACACCTTGACCAATAGAAGTCAATATGAGATTGCCATCATGCAGCGGAAACCAAGACTTGAAGCTTTTTGTAACATTGGCTCAACAACGGCAACTAATCATTGGATTAAGCTAAACGCTCCAAACCAGTGGATTTATGTAGTGCCCTACGAAACTACTGTAGATGTCATATGCGGCTCAAAAATCAAGTCTCATAACTTGCGGGGATCTGGCGTGGTGGAAATAAATGCAGGATGTATGTTACGAGACGCAGATCATCTCATAATCGCTGTATGTAGGTGCAGCCCACAACAATATCAACAGAGATTCTCTTAAAATTACTGGACTGATACATGGGGCTAAAAATCTGAACCAGCTCAATTCATCTATCAAAAACAGGACATTAGAAGTTGATAACTTGGAATTAATAACCACTCCTGAGACATCTGATCTGGACAACCAATTAGCTTCGCTGAGAGAAAATGAGGTCTTAATTGATGATCCAATCATTCATCATATACACCACTATACTATGATTCACATAATGTTTTGGAGCTTCCTAGCAGTAGTAATTTTTTGGATCATACGAAAATTACATAAAAAAGCAACTAACCGCAGGCCTCCTGCGCCATTACCAAGGGTAGATGAATCTTATGTATAATGAAGGCCACTCTTCATTAACGTCATTCAACTAATAACAACTGGCGCGTGGGAATATGTTAAAACTCACGTAGTTTTCAACAGGGCAATGAGCTTTATTATTAGTTTATATTTAACTATAAAAATTGTATGAAGTTAAATGTATATGCAATAATGCATAATTACAATTTAATTGGTGTAAATGAACTATTATTAAACGATCAAATTATATGAAATTGAATGTAATAATGCATAATTGCAGTTTAATTGGTGTAAACGAACTATTTAAAAACAATGTTTAAAATGCTTATCACTATAAACATTTTTGTTGTTAGTGTTTTAAGTCTATTAGAATAAGTATTTAAACTGTAGATATTTCGTTAATAAAATCAGAATAAAATTAACCATCAAAAGAAAGGTTTTATCTCTAACTAGTTTGGCCCCACCCGTGGTAACCGAATTAGTTATAAAATTTATTAATTTTAACAAGTTTGGTCTTACAAACCAAACATATAAATTGTTAAAATTACATTTATTTTTTGTAAACATTTTGTATTAAGTAGTTTTTTGTAAACCTTATACTTTTTAAGGCCACTTCCGGTTAGCCGATTTGGAATAAAGATCGCTCGGACCTTGCAATTTATCAAAAAAGTTTAAATCTGAAATTTCAGTTCGATTGGTTAAACCATTTGGGCTGCAGAAAGGATACTGACTGACAGACAGACACCATTTCGAAACCCACTTGTTCGGACTCAGGGAATCTCAAAACAGATAAATCTCTAAAAATCTCAATGTCCAACATTTTCATTACTATACATAATTTATTTTAAACTATTAATATTAAAGCATGGAATAAACGATTTTCTTATTGTAAAAATTTAAAATTAATATATAAATACATTTCATGTTTTCTAAAACCAATTAGTGGCTGTTTAAATAATATATTACCCAGTTTCGGTTGATTTGTTCGGTCGGCCAATATTCGAATTCTAAAAGTCTCTTTTGTCTTCGACAAAATATTTTTAAAGCGTGGCGAGTAGCGACAAGAAAATGTTGGTCGTATTTAGTCAGGGAAAAAAGTGATAAAACTTACATATATATCATGATATTTTTATACTATTGACTGAACAAACGTAATGAAAAAGTGATAAATTGATAGACTTCAAACTGTAGAGCATCTTTATTGAGGCAACATTAAAACCAATTCATCGTGTTATGGGAACCATTTAATGTTAACAATAAAATCCGCTCAAAAGTTGTATGCAAAGTATACCTTATAATTTTCATTTGTTGCTCATCTAAGGCTACTCAAATTGAGGTAGTTCAAGATAACAACTCAAGCTGATTTGCATAATTACAGCGCATCCGGACGATGAAGGTTTTGTGCGAGTTGTTTCAGTCCAAACCAAACCAGGTATATTTACGAGCGATATTACGAAAATATGTATTTTGCCCATTGAAACTGTAACGGAGCTACTTCGTTAAACTTATGCGCCGCGGTAACGTGGCGCTACAGCGTGGAATTTTTACTCCGTTAACAGAATACCTCCTTGGTCCTACACATCAGTGACCGCAGCACGTTTTCCGGCTATGTATAGAAGGTGGGCAGGTTCTTGTCACCGACCAAGGAGATCGAGAAGTGCTGCTTTACCCATGTTGTCAGTTAGCAGGGAATCATATACGGAGCAATATTAGATCAATGTCCACCACCATCATCGGGTTCTCATAAGGAGACTGTAAAAAACTGAATCAATTAACTAGGTAAGTATATAGATAAAAAAAAAACAAAAAAAAAACAAATTTAATAAGCTCACTTAGCTGACTATCATAATAGCGTAATCACATTCTGATTTGGCGGCCATTTCCATTTTTCCTTTTTTTTTGTTATGTTTCACGGGCAGCCGAACTTTCCCGCACCGCTCTTTAGCCTTCTTATTTTTTTTTTTTATTTACTGTATCGGAGTACTTCCACTCACAATTATAGGGACCAACAAGAAAAAAAACGTCGCGGAAATTTATCTCTTCCGCGACAACTTAAACTTATAAAACCAGCAGCCTCGTGGCTGGTTAGTCCCGCTCCACTATCTCTGTAGTGCGCCTGTATTATCCCACGGTATCTTCTACGCTAATGGCCACGGCTTACAGTATCAATTTCCTGGAACAAGCCTATGGCAGTAAGACTAATACATACAAAAATCGCAACGCGCACAAAACACCGCCACTTATCAATGCAGTTTTTATATAATTTAATTTTTATTAAACACTTTTTCAGCTTATAGCTTTTGTGACAACGCAAAGTGGAATGACCGTAATTTTTAATTCGTTTTGTCTAGTTGTTTTTTTTTTCTTTTGTTGGTGTTGATAAAAAAAATTGGCATACGGCGAGATAATAAAACAAATGGAAAAGGTAACAAACCACAACATTCATCCGCTCTATTACCCATTAGTCCATCAATTAGACCATTAAACAATCAGGGCAGCACACACAATGTTTGACCAAACAAGTTGTCAATGGTCTTGTTTCCTTCACGATAACGTTCGTCGGATGCAAATTCCACGTCTATTTCTCTGGAACATTGCTGACAATGTTACAATCGTGGGGCAGCCCCACACTTATGAGAAGGTCTGATAAGCCGGGCATCTAGTCCTGACTACACTAGCATCAAAATCAAACAACTGATCGAAAATTATTTCAACCACAGAGCGACATATGATCTTAAATATCCTGTTTAATATCCTTGGCATGATACATTCCCAGTACATTCCCCTTCTCATCCGCAACTTCATAGATTACTGAGCCAAGTCGCTTGGAAATTATGGCTTTGACGAATTTTGGGGCGAGCTTCCTACTGAAATCTTTTTGAGCGCAGCTCTGAACAAAATTGCGTATATATACAGTTTCCCCGGAGTTATTTGATCGCGATTGGCTTCTCAGATTGTAGCTTGAAGTATTTCGTTCATAGGCTTCCTTGAGTTTCCGCAATACAGTATTCTGGGCTAATGACAAACGATCGGCTGAAGAGATTTCTATGTTCCGATCTTCTAATGAGTTTAGTTTTCAAAGTAGTCCATACATTGACCCATGAGCGAGTTTGTGCTGTCCAAAAGGTAAGTAGTGAGGCGAATATCCCGTAGACGAATGCACAACATTTCTTAATGCACCGGCAATCTCGCCTAAATGGTAGTCCCATTTTTTGTGATCATTTTTACTGTAAGACCTTACAGCAGCGAGTATTGAGCGGTTCACTCGCTCAGAGGCATTGGATTGTGGAGCATAGATAGCCGTAAATTCGTGCTTTACTCCGTATTTTTGTAGTAGTTCCGCCAATGCCACTGATTTAAAGTGCGGGCCGTTGTCAGGAAATAAGACCTTAGGTATGCCAAACATATGGAAAACTTTCTCCTCTAGGAACTGACATACTTTTACTGCCGAAGCGGACCGCAGCGCGGCTAGTATCGGGAAACGGGTATACTGATCCAGAATTATAAAGATGTGCGTAAATCCATTGGTGGTACGTGGATAGGGACCCAGGAAATCAATATAAAACCTTTGAAATGGCCTGATTGATTCAATAAATTTTCCCATTTCTGGACGGGTTGAGAAATTGACGGGTTTGCTCATCTTACACACTGCACACTCCTGAATAAAGTTTTTAACCTGAGCAGCCATCGAGGTCCAGTAAAATTGGCGTTTTAATATCTCCAGTGTTTTGGCAAAACCTTGATGGGCCGCTGATGGAGAATTATGCGCTTGCTCTATAAGCTTGGACGTTAGTCCCACTGGTATCACTAGCTTCCATGATGAAATATCTGTCTCTGCCTGGTTCGGACTATTCAACTTAATGAAAAGTTTCCCTTCATCGACCTTGTAATTGGATTGTACTTTCGGATTGTCCAAAAGAGTATCTATTTTACCTTGATAGTCTGGGTCCTGGAAAGCAGATGATTCCATATTTATATTTAGTTGGACTTCCGTGGATATTTTAATTTCATCGATGTTGACTCGTGATAGACTATCCGGGACGATATTTTGACTACCTTTCCTGTATTCAATAATAAATTTATGAGCTTGAAGTTTTAACGCCCACCTAGCTAGGCGTCCGGTTAGGTCTTTCTGATCCATTAACCATTTTAAGCTGGAGTGATCGGTAATAATGGTGAATGGATGTCCATCAATTTAAGGCCTAAATTTTTTAACCTCATCACTGCCGCTAAATACCCCAATTCAGTGATGGTATAATTCCGTTACGCCTTATTCAACTTCGCCGACATAAAGGCGATGGGATGCTCATCTTCCTCATATCGCTGAAAGAGCACACTACCGACACCCGTAGTACTCGCGTCAGATTGAATATAAAAGTGCCGCTTAAAATTGGGGTTTACTAGGACTGGTGCAGATATTAAGGATTGCTTCAATTTATCGAATGAGTCTTGGGCCTGTTGGTTCCATTTGGGTTTTGCACCTTTTTTCAATAGGTCAGTGATTGGAGCTGCCAAAACGGAATAGTTGGGGATAAACATCCTGTACCGACGGATCCACTCTAAGGCATCCATCACCAATCACATAACCCAAGTATCTAGTCTCCTTGAGCATAAATTTGCTTTTTTCTACATTTATGGTGAGCTTTGCTTCCCGCAACAATCTCGCCACTTCAGATAGTAATAAGATATGATCATCGAAAGTAGCTGAAACCACTAGAAGATCATCAAGGTATATAAACACCCGGTCATGTAACTGGTGAGGGATGACCTTGTGCATGAGTCGGCACATCGTCTGGGCTGCATTACACAACCCAAACGGCATGACGACAAACTGGTAGAGTGGACGTCGAGGGACGGTGAACGCTATCTTATCCCTTGACTCATGATCTAAGGGAATTTGCCAAAAGGCGTCTTTTAAGTCGATGGAACTTATGTATCGAGTTTGTTCCAATCGGCTTAGTAACCCTTCGATCAGAGGCAAAGGATAAGCATCGGTCACCGCCACCGCGTTTACCTTAACTGCGTCCAGGCAGAGCCTAACCTTTCCGTTATCCTTACTCACGAGACTCACTGGGTACGACCAGGAACTTTTGTTCTCTTCGATTACGCCCAATGCTATCATCCTGTCCAGCTCCTTATAAATTTCAGCCTGTTTAGCCGGGGACACCGCATAGTACCTCTGCTTTATCGGTTGTGCTTGACCTACATCAATTCTGTGCGTTAGACAATGTGTTCGTCCCAAACCCAATTGCTCACAAGAAGGAAACTGACTTACGACGTTAGCTAGAAGGGTCTGTTGGCGAACATTCAGCTCGTGTTTCTCGGTATTGTTGGATGCAGATGGCACGCTAATTTGTAACTCCCTGACCATCATAGGAATTAACCCAAATAACTCCCAAAAATTCATCCCTAAATATAGTGCTTGGCTTAGTCCTGGCGCGATATGAATTCGTAGTGATTTTGTCTTGCCACCTTATGAAATCTTTGCCACAAAATGCCCTATAACTTTTGCTGCTGGCCACTAGCAGTCCATACTGTTGACGGGAGGCTGTTTCTTTTCAAGTTGTTAGACTCTCTATGAATTTTTCTGCTTCACAACCCAAAACAGTCACGTTTGCTCCACTATCTAGCACACCACGGTAAACTATTCCATTTATAAACACATTGGCATAAGGCCTAGAGTCAGTCACTGTAGAAAGAATTGATTCGCACACCATTCTCTGTAACGTTTTTCTTAATCTAAAATATCTAAGCGATCGATTTAATTTTGAATTATGTGATAAGGGTGATTGCTGGTGATATGGAAATATTTGATGCATTAATCCTTGTTCGTATTGACACCTTTCTTCAGAATTGCCTTATACAACTCCGCATCGGTGTTCGTAGCCACTTCTTCGCACATCTGACTGCGTGCTAAATTCGTTTGTGGTTGGGAGTTCAGCGCCCCAGTGCTCCTTACGTTTCCCTGTTAAAAATTTTTACACTTTACACACTATGTCTTTATAGTATTTGGTGTCCCACACCCAAAGCAAAATCGATGCTTAATAGGGACAGCACAGTCCAAAAAAAATGACCCAGGAAATGAATCTTAAAAATTTATGTGAACGGTACACGATATGCACTCTAATAGAACTGATACATGTGTATGATTACGTTTAGGTATTTTGTTAATTTTAATTTTATAATTTAGATTTCTTATAGTTTTTTTTCTTTTTTTTTTTTAATAAATATATAACTATATATAAATATATATATATATATATATATATATATATATATATATATATATATATATATATATATATATATATATATATATATATATATATATATATATATACAGATATATAAACTTAATTTAATTAATAAAAAAAAAAATTTATTTCACTTATAAAGTTTAAAATGAACACAATAACTTTTGTTTTATGGCTGTATGCGTGTAAAATTTTTCTGTTTATTATTTATTTAATCACTTAAAATGGCATCTTAAATTAATGATTTGGATAAATTACCATCTGATCGATTTATACAACACAAAAAAATGGACTTGATAAGATACGTTTATTGTTTATGGTACGAATAAGCCATATATAGCATATTTCAAAATGCACAGAATGATCTTATTTGCACTACATGGCTACACAAAATTCAATGGATTTAAGTTCGTTTTATTTTTTTTTTCACACACCATACAAATTAGATAATTAATACACCAGCTATGTGCGCCTACACGCTTTTTATTTACCGGGATTCTTTAAGAAAAAAAACGTTTAATTTTATCAAAAATTTATTAGTTGGCTATCTTGCCAAATCAAATTATCAATGCAAACTGAATAGCAAAATCAAAAAAACTGACCAACGTATTCTACCAATCGAACTTTTTATATCGTTTTTTTTTTTTTTTTTTTTTTTTTTTTTCAATGGAGGGGCAATCGATGGTCAGAGTGTTGCAACCCACTCCGATCAATAACAGAATTTCCCAAAAATCAATACCGGGAAATTATTAATTTCAGGTTTTGGAACGATGACCGCTACCGAGGCCCTCGTTACATTGTTAAAGATAGAAATTCTCTTAAGCAATAAAAAATAAATAAAAATAAAAAAGAAGTGTTTACTTGGTTCCTTTACCTTAGCTGCAATCAACGGGTGCCATTTGAAACACGATATATATTTTAAAAGGCGATTGGACAAAATGCGATATTTCAAAACGTGATATGCGTTATTTCAAAGCGCGATATGTTACAAAACGCGATGTTTAACTAAACGCGATATTTCAAAACGCGATATGGTAAAAAACGTGATATTTCAAAACACATATCCTAGTTCCATCGTACATGTGCAATTTCATCACAAAGGTAAAGGAAAATTTTATTAAACGATGGCAGATTAATAATTTTAAAATATTGCGTTTTTCGTTTTGTTTTTTCATATCGCATTTTGTACCATTACGCGAATACGTGAAATATCATGTTTTGAAATATCGCATTTTGCACCATATCGCATTTCGTACCATATCGTGTTTTGAAATATCGCGATTTGAAATACCGCGTTACCGCAATACCGCGTTTAATACCAGATGATAATGTTGTGGGTATTAATGGTAGTGGATTAATAAGTTTAGGTAGTTGGCCCGGTCAAATTATTATTAATAATATTATTTACAATGTAAATTTTAGAGTTGTATCTGATAAAACAGTGAAAATAAATATAATTTTGGGAAGAGATTTTTTGAAATCAAATGGGATAAATGTTGTAAAGATACAGAACAAGATTGTTGATACAAATTTTAATAAAGACGTGATGAGGGAGGTTATTAATTCGTCGAAGCGTCTTAGCTATTATGAAAGTGAAGAATTAAAAAAGTTGACTAATGCCGTTGGAATCAGGAGTTATTAGGATTAGTGAGTCACCTTATACAAGTAGAGTAGTTATGGTTAAAAAGAAAGATAATAGTTACCGAATGTGCATTAACTATAGACCACTAAATAAAACTGTAGAAAAAATTTATTATCCTATGCCGGTAGTGGAGGATATAGTACAAAGATTAAATGGAAAGAGATATTTTAAAATGCTGGATTTGATAAATAGTTTTTATCACGTAGATTTGAAAGAAGAGTCGAAGAAGTTTACCGCGTTTGTAACAGATCAGGGACAATTTGAATTTAACAAATTACCTTTTGATTATACAAATTTTCCAGCTCATTTTGTGAAATATATACAGCTTGTTTTAGATAAGTTAATGGAGGATTATAAGGTCATAGTTTTTATAGATGATATTCTATTAGCAACCGAAAGTATTGATGACCATTAAGTCATAATGGAGGAATTATTTAAAGTTTTAGCATTAAATCATATTAAATTACATAAAGGCAAGTGTCATTTTCTAAAAACAAAAATTGAGTATTTAGGATACAATGTGAGTTCAGAAGGAATTACTTTGAGTGATAAGCACGTAGAGAGTGTAATGAAGTATACTGTACCTACGGACGTTAAAACCTTACAACGATGGATAGGACTTGTAAGTTATTTCCGTAAATTTATAAAGAATTTTAGTAAAATAGCTTCAACATTGTATGAGTTAATAAAGTCGGGTAAAGAGTTTAAATTGTTAGAATTTCATGTCAGGGCATTTAATGAGTTAAAAAAATTGTTGACTGATAGACCAGTTTTAAGTATTTATTCAAAAAGTGAGACACAATTACACACGGATGCATCAAGTTCAGGATTCGGACCAGTATTTTTGCAGAAATATGAAGAATGGCATCCTGTTATGTTTTATAGTCGAAAAACAACAGATGCAAAGTCTAGGTTGCATAGTTTTGAACTAGAGACAGACATTAGCTTTAGTTTAAGCGATTAAAAGGTTTAGGCCGTATTTATTTGGAAAACAGTTTACGGTAGTGACTGTGAATTGCAATGCTTTAAAATTGACATTGAACAAAAGGGACATGAATAGTAAAATTGAACGTTGGGCATTATTTTTAGAAGAATTTGATTTTGAAGTAGTACATAGGACAGGAGATAGGATGAAACACGTAGATGCATTGAGTAGAGCAATCACATATTATATGGAAATGGAGGAAAAAGATTTATTTTTAGCAAAAATGTATATTAGGCAGTTGGAGGATGTAAACATATTCAAATTAAAGAAACGAATACAAAGTATAGTAGTGAAAGGATATGAAATAAGGGACGGAATAGTGTATAGGAAGGCCGGCCAAAAATTACAATTAATGGTCCCTGAAAAAATGGTTGGGTCAGTGATGCATAGGTATCATTATAATATTGGGCATATGGGTTGTGAAAAAACTTGCGAGGTACTCAGGCGACAATTTTATTTCACTAATATGAGGGATAAACTAGTAAAATATACTAACAATTGTATAGTTTGTATATCTTATAATCCAAAACCAATATCGAAGGAAGCTTTGTTGCATTTGATGGATAAAGGTTACGGTCCGTTTGAAACCTAACATTTATATCATTTAGGACCTTTAGAAAAAACAAGCAGAAAAAATATGCATATGTTGTTAGCTGTAGACGCATTCACTAAATACACAAAACTTTTTCCCACCAGGACAGCATACACGGCGGAAGTATGTAAGAATTTGAAAACTTACTTTACAAATTTTAGTGTTCCAAATCGAATATACAATCACAACTAAACATAATAGAAAAAATTCACAAACAAGTGGCGTGGCGTCTTTTTTATATTTGACGTTCCGTTTGTAATACTTTTAACACGAGGTTAGGTATTAGAAAACGACGAAGAAATAGAAAAATATATCGTTTGATAAAAATCACGAATGTTTTGACGTCTTGGACTGTCATAAATCTTGCAAAAGATTTTGATTTGTCAAAATTGATTAAAATTAAAAAATAAATGATTTAATGAATGGCCGTAATGATTTAAATCATTTTTTTTTTCACAGTCGAACTCCACATTAGTGATAGTGCAATATTGTCTTGGTTGACATCAACAACTTTTTCATTTACAAAACGTTTAAGTTAAACATTTTCAAAGGAGCTTCTAAAATAAATGAGTCATCTTCAATAAAACCACCCGAAAATAAACTAATTATTTCTCGTATTTACAACATTTTATTTACCTGTCTCGCTAAAGATTCATTTTTGAATAATTATTCATAATTTGGTTTTAATTTGAATTTATTTTCTTGTCTTCAATGATAATGACATCCAAGAAAACAATTTTGAGTAGGGTTGAACTTGCCATTTGTAATAAAATTGAGAAAAAAAAACAAAGTTTATAATCAACAAACTCTGCTTGTCTGTCGTTTCCAATGAACAATGAGGGTTTAATGACGCTTTATGATATTGGTAAAAACGCTTTACAATAATTAAGAGTTTATGTACGCCGAATTACTTGTTTACCGTTGAATTTATTTACTTGAATAAAAGTTGACATCATGTTTTTTTTTTAAATCCCGTGTTATAACACATTTATGTTGTTATGATGTTGTAAATCCATCCTTCTTCAATTTAAATTACTTAACATCCATGATGTTTGATGATCCATGAGTTTTGTCATTACTTCTTAGAAATTGCTATGGCTAAAATTGATATTTTCATTTACCCATTCTATACAAAAATTATCATTTTTCCGCAAAATCTTAAGAATAAGTGGGCTATAATTTCATATTTCAATCCATTGATTATTGAGTAATCCAAGAGTTTTTTCATTATTTCTAAGAGGTTAGTGCTGATATTGATAATTTTTTACTGAAATAGGCACATTTTATCCAACAATAATCATTTTCCGCAAACTCTCAGTAATGAATGAGTCTATTCACTATTGAGTGATAAAAGAGCTTTCCGTTATTTCTAATAAGTTAATAGAGCTGCAATTTATATTTTCATATTGAACAAGACCCTTTCTATTTGACTCCATTCATTGTTGAGTAATTCTTAATTTTTTTTTTTCAATATTTCTAAGAGGTTATAATTAAATTTAAGAACCATCTTAACAATTTTGTGATTCATTGTCAATTTTCTAAAGAATTTTTTCTTTAATTTTAATTTTTAGTGTTATATATTTTAAAAATGGCAAGATACCGAAATATTAATATAATTTGACCGTTTTATGTTTGGAAACAACTAAAAAGTGTTTCAATTATTTTATGGACTAGATTCCACGAAGAACAAAATTATTAAAAATTAAAACTGCATTCTGAAATAACATATTAGTTTGCTGAATCAGATTTCTGGCCACTTCTGAAAATTGTAATCATAATTAATTTAAATTTAACTTAAAGCTTATGAAACAGTAGCTCACAGGCGAACTTACATAATAATTATAAAATATAATTTGTATCAGATACTTTCTTTTTCAAATTATATCCACCATACTGCTCGCTGTCGCAACTTATAACTACAATTTCACTCAGATTACTTTTACATACGTAGAATTTCTGAAAACATGCCTCTATAAAATTATACAACTTTGATCTGAGATGGACGCTGTCCATTTTTAGAAGACAATGTTCATTTAAACATGTAAAATCCGCGAGCTAAATTACTTCAACAGCTTTAAAAGCTATTCCCTTAAGAATAGGAAGATTTGCCGGTAAAACCTATAAAAACATTAGGGCATTCACACAAACGTAGCAAATTTCAGTCGTGCAACACGCCCCGGAATCAATACTCTCAAATCTCATGTCCGGCTAAAAGTTTAGCTTAAAACATCCAGAATATAAAAATTATGCTAGATATAATATTATAGCCGACGAAAAAATTTAAGAGTAATGAATCTAAGGTTCATCGCACGACCGAAATTTGCCCTATCCATGCGTTTGTCCAAATCCAGACTTGCTTACATCCCTCCCGCCTGTCATAGTTAAACGACTGCAGAAACCGTCTTTTAACCTCATTATAATATTCAAGAGGTCTGAATATAAAGTGAGAATGACATTTTATACCACACCTGGCGCCTTGGTGGAATCAAGGTATGAACCTACTGTGGGATCGTTTTGTACTGACATTTCCTTAAACTGCGCCAAATCCTCTTCCAACTCCCAACAATTAGCTTTATGGAAATGACGTAAATATTCGCATATTAGATATGTTCGTACAGATATATCTGCCAAAATGACCGCCAGCAAACAGTAAGAAATTAATTTTGCATTTTTAAGCTTTAAAATAAAGAGAAAAGAACTTTGAGAAAACGACGTAAGCAAAAAGCCAGTCATCCCTTAGACTATAAGAGTTCAATATACAATTCACAATTCTAACTCCAGCCACCTCCAAAAACTATCTACCCTAAATAGATAAAAAGCCCTATACCGAAAACAAAACAGCTTTCCTTTAATATTTAAATTTGGCTCAAAAACTAAAAACAATTTTCATGTAATATGCTGGATCGTAATTAATTTTTATTTTTTATAAAACACCAAAAATTATTTATAACTAAGGTCTAACTAATGTATTTTGTATGTACTCTCTTCTGAAAAGTTGAAATGTACTACGTCTAAAGTTCTCAGAACGACAGCACTGTTCGAGCCCAACAATTATGGAATCTAAAAAAAATAAATAAAATTAGAAATTTAATTATTATCAAAATTGTTAGAGAAAAATGTATAGACTTATCTTGTTATAATAGGTTATGTTATTGCTTTGTTGACAACACAAATGTAAATATCTCTATTTCTAAATAATTTTGTAATAGCTGAAATAATAAATTAAATTCACAGCTGCCACCTATTGTAACCATTGATACAATATTGATTGATCTGAAATATAAATCATTACTAATTGCAATTTATACCAGTAGATAATGCGCCTCGACTAAACCAAAATTGCCGCGAGTTGAACCATAATAACATTCGGCTTAACCAATCAAAAGTTAATACATGTTTTATTATTATGGCACGAATTAAATAAAAGCATCTTATGGGGTTCCAAAAAAGTTAGTAAGATCAAATCAGAGTTGTGTTTTGGTGAGCAATTATCCAAATTAAAAGAAATTAATTAATAAGCTGCCATTTTTTTTTAATTATAAAATTAAAATAAAGTTAGTCAGTTTGGAAAATAAATTGTGCAATAAACCTAAAATAAAGCTCTTGTTGTTTTATTTGTGAATAACGTGGATATTTATTCAGAATTTGTGCTGTGGCCTGTGGGTGAAGTGAAGAATAATAAGAACATAAATTTGGTGCTTAGTGAAACCTAAATTAAATGACAGCTTGTAGTGTAGTGTTTAAGTGCCATAGTGAAGTGAACAGTCAACCAATCAAAATATACAGTCCATTCAGTACATAACAAGCACTGGTTTTACTCTTAAAATTAAGCATCTTGGTTTACTCTTAAAATTAATTTACTACCAAAAATATCTATTTATTACATAGTTTTCGCTCGATCTGTTACATATTTTGTTAGTGGAAGTGACAGCGCTGGTTGCAATAGTTACAGTTAGTTTACACCATCCATCATATATTTCGCTATACACCGTACCGTTATTAACAGTTTTTTTATTATTATTTTTCTTCTTACGGATTTTTTTTGGTGGGTTAGCGTTTATCGATTTTATCGTCATTATTCTTTTGTTGAGATCATGTTCGTTCTCACTGAGCCGTCTTCTCATGTGTTGTGGGCAGAGTTCTAGGGGGGATCGGTTTTTTACATATTCCTCCGGTCGTATTGTACTCCTCGACAGGCTGTCGGAGAGAGCAACACGTCATATATGTATGTTGGTTTGTTAGCGATGACGGTTTCCGCCCCGTGAAGCCTTCTCAGCATACTGTGCGGGGATCGAGCCGGGCGGTGCTGTCATCTCGAACGAACGCACATTGTATGGTTATAGTAAATTGATTTACATTCTCTTTCAGATAATGATAGGATCTTTTAAATTTTCAGTAAGGGATTCATAAAATATTGAAATACATTTTGGAAATAGGACATTTTGAAAATCGCTTTCGGAAAAGATACTTTCTGAAGCCAAGAAACTGGAAGTAATCCCTTTTGCTTCCAATTTTCATGGGATTTAAGAAAAAAAAAATACTATTAACAAAATGTTTATTCAGTAATTCCAAAATAATAATAGATAATTATATAACATAACATAGATAATAATATGCACCTAAAGCAAATATTAGAAAAATTCAGTCTTATTAGAAATTAAAATATAATATTGCCTTTAAATACGAAGAATATTTTCATCACCGTGGTTCTGGCATAATTCTTCATCATATTCAATGCTTCCTTGATCTTCATCAATAATTTTCTTGTAGAAAACTAAATTATTGTTCTGTCGCCAGTTTTCTCCACAATATTTTTTTAACAACTTGTCCACATCCGAAAGCTTTTCAGCTGCATTGTTTCAATGTTTTTGTTTTTTCGAAACAAAGTTTGTGCTACACACATATCGGACTTATATGTGGACTCTCTACGTACCGTTATTGATGTATTTCGCATTCTTTTAATAATAATTCGCTTGGCGATACTAAATTTAAAATGCCACTATGCGGGCGGTTTAAAATTTGTTGTACTTACTTCCATCCAGTTTCTAACGGGGCACTGATCAGAAGCCATCTTAATTAGTGTACCGTACTCTTTGTACATCTCATAGTATTTGTCAATATTCAACAAGGTTTCCTTCACTTTTACTAGTTTCTCGAGCTGTGGGAAAACACGATCTGGCGGAATATAGGAATGACCTGGTATCATATAAATTAGCTGCACTTCGTTTAATTGCGCTGGAGCCTGATTATACAGCCAATAAGATAGCATAGCCACCATAGCTTGATTTTTATTTTAGGCTCCACATCCATCACAAATTAAGCGAATCTTGTTCACGTCACTCTTAAAAATAGTGCTGCATTACATCATTTTTCGGTCTAATGTTTTCCGTCCAGAGATACAAAAATACATTGTCTAGGTTTAAATGAGATTGAGATGATCCTTTAACAATTGCGAAATTAAATAAGTAGGATTAATTTTGCTATAAAGTTCAATTTAAAAATAATTATTTGTGTATTTGCAACTCGCGATTAAATTAATTTAAGTTTTGTTTTGTGTGAATTAAGGTGCTATTCCATGACACAATTTTACTGAATAGTAAAATTAAAGGAAGAAAAAAAATATATATTTGCTAGAAGGGGGAATGAAACAAAAAACCGAATCAGTAAAAAACTATTTATATCTGAAGTTGTGACAGTCCTCTAAAAAGTATCAAATCGAGAACTTTTTTTAGGAGTATCACTAACACACGTACATAAAATTTGTATATGATGAGAAATAATTCTCGCACATACTAATAATTTTAATAGAATGACGATTTTATGGTAGAGGTTTTTTAATTTTTTATTCTGTGACGGAAATTGTTCGAAAAAATGAAATTCTGATATGAGTATTAATAATATTTAGTTTTTTAGATAATTTTACCTATTTTCATTTTTTAGATAAATACTAAATTACTAAATAGTTAATATTTTTAGCAATTATTGATTATGTTTTTGTTTAAATTTCTCCTTAAAACTTTTACTATAAAAAAATAAAAAAAAAACTTTGTCTTTGTCTATTATATGGTGTTTGATCTTTTTTCTCTTTTTGGCGTATTTTACTATTCAGTAAAATTTTCTTATGAAATAGCACCTTTATGATACCTGGTATTGATGTGTAATTGTCGGATTACTGGGTTGAAATCAATTTGAGATTAACTCGATATTTTGGTTGAACAAAATTTTTAAGAAAAGTAATTGGTTGAGTGTGTCATGGATGATAAATAATATGCCGTTTAAACCCTTTTAGTGTCATGCCAAAAAGTAATTTATTGATTTTTTTTAGAAAAGATAATAAATAAATATTTAATTTGAAAAGATACGTTAATGACTAGGGTCTATTACTTGCTGAAGATAATACTATAAAGCACATAAGAACTAAAGTATAAATGAGTTCCGAACTGATAATTTTAACTCATAATAAGTTAAACAACGATATATCGTTGTTCGGCACTATAAGTGTTAAATAATAACCAGCTGTAATTATTTATACTTAACAATTGATTAAATTTGCGTGTTTTTCCGGGTAGATTCTGTAACCGCGCCTTTAATTTAATGGATTACTTTGTTAGATTAAGCTCGGTGATATGGTTTAATTTCCTCTTTAGTATGTTTAAATAATTTGTGTAATAATTGTAATAATTCAACTCATGTGAACGTTAAACATAATTTTATTAAATATTTTGATAGTGTTGTTATTTGGTTATAAAACAATGCAAAACATTTGTTTTGTTTGATGTTGTTATTTTGTCGGGTTTCTAACCAACACTCTGTTTGTGTGTTTGTTGGAAGTTTGATGGAGCGCTGGCATCCGAGTCTATCGTAATTTTGGTTTTTGAATAAAGTGAGTGTCGCAGTGGAAGAGTGGCAAAACCGAAAAAGTTGCGTTTCAATCTATAAAATATTGCTATTTTTATGTTTATTCTGTTTACGGAGAATGCGTACAAGATTGAAGCTACTTTATTTGGTCGTTGGCTAGAGCTCACGGCGTATCGTGTAGGTTTCCAGACTTCAGTACCTTTTCCATTAAACGAAAATCTTGCAAAAAGTATTCTTTTCCTTTGTTGATTATAATAGTTATATGCAAACTGTTTCTTTTGATAAAACTGGAAAACCGTTATTACTGTTATATTCGTGTATGTACAACAAGTAATTCACGTTAATTTTTGCTGTAGAAGGCTAGAAAACGTACTGTAAATAAAGGAAATTGGAAACGACAAAAGAAAAAAGAAATAAGGTAAGAATGTCATAATCTTTATTTTAATTTCAAATTCCGATAATTACACTTTTATTACCTTTAGACTAAAATCCAAAGGACTTCCGAAGGTACATATTACTATGCCGGCATAAATGTGTAGCGTTTCATTATCAAGATCTGCTTGGAAATGATTTGTATAAATTTCATAAACAATTTTATGAATCATCGTGCAAAGCTCAACAAGACGCCTTTATTCTTGCTAATACAATAATACATACTCCAAAACGAACGGATCCTTTCGGTCTAATGTTTTCCGTCCAGAGGTACAAAAATACATTGTCTAGTTTTAAATGAGATTGAGATGATCCTTTAACAATTGCGAAATTAAATAAATAAAGTTGTCGGCTGTAATAAGCCTGATTTTAATATGTTCCGAAGATTTTATATAATAATTAAATAAATAGAATTCTGTCTATTAGTTGGTTTCGTTGAATTACCGTTCGTAAATACTAATATGCTTCTCGTGTTAATAAAAACACAATTAAAATGGTCTAATCACCGGTAGCATATTGGAAATTACATGAATTAATTAACATTCAACAAAAAATTAATATAGTGTAATAAGCCGCTTGGTCTGGCACTTTTGGTAGCAACATATTCTTTTGACAATTGAGAGTACAACATTATATACGGAAGAGTAATGGTAAGCTGCTTAGAGTTTGCAAGACAGCATTTTGTAATGTCCTAAGAATAACAGAAAAAAGAGTAAAAGGAGTGTGTCAGCGGAATTGCTCCTAAAGAAGGAGATCGAGTGTCCGCCAAATTTTCTGCTAAAAGGCAAGCATGAGAAGTATTATTACCGATCGAAATCCTCTTTAAGGCAGTATTTACCTGGCGATTTATCGATAAGTCGAATGTATCGACATTATAATCTAACTGCATCGCCGGAGTTGCAAGTCAAATCGAGCTATTTTATAAATGTGTTGAACACAAATTTTAATATTGGTTTTAAAATGCCATCAAGTGATATGTGTTCGACCTGCATAATGTTAAAGTACCAGATCAAAACGGAAAAAAATCAATCAAAGAAGAATGACCTTCTCATTCAATTAAGAGTACACAAGATGCGCGCTAAAACATTTTTCGAATTTGCCCGTGAAGAATTACCTGGCCTGACGACATTTTCATTTGATTGTCAAAAGAATATGTTGCTACCAAAAGTGCCAGACCAAGCGGCTTATTACAGCCGACAACTTTATTTATATAGCCTTGGATGCCAGCGCTCCATCAAACTTCCAACAAACACACAAACAGAGTGTTGGTTAGAAACCCGACAAAATAACAACATCAAACAAAACAAATGTTTTGCATTGTTTTATAACCAAATAACAACACTATCAAAATATTTAATAAAATTATGTTTAACGTTCACATGAGTTGAATTATTACAATTATTACACAAATTATTTAAACATACTAAAGAGGAAATTAAACCATATCACCGAGCTTAATCTAACAAAGTAATCCATTAAATTAAAGGCGCGGTTACAGAATCTACCCGGAAAAACACGCAAATTTAATCAATTGTTAAGTATAAATAATTACAGCTGGTTATTATTTAACACTTATAGTGCCGAACAACGATATATCGTTGTTTAACTTATTATGAGTTAAAATTATCAGTTCGGAACTCATTTATACTTTAGTTCTTATGTGCTTTATAGCATTATCTTCAGCAAGTAATAGACCCTAGTCATTAACGTATATTTTCAAATTAATTATTTATTTATTATCTTTTCTAAAAAAATTCAACAAATTACTTTTTGGCATGACACTAAAAGGGTTTAAACGGCATATTATTTATCATCCATGACACACTCAACCAATTACTTTTCTTAAAAATTTTGTTCAACCAAAATATCGAGTTAATCTCAAATTGATTTCAACCCAGTAATCCGACAATCACACATCAATACCAGGTACCTTAAAGGTGCTATTTCATAAGAAAATTTTACTGAAAAGTAAAATATGCCAAAAAGAGAAAAAGTGCAAAGACAAAGTGTTTTTTATTTTTATTTTTGTATAGCAAAAGTTTTAAGGGGAAATTTAAACAAAAACATAATCAATAATTGCTAAAAATATTAACTATTTAGTAATTTGGTATTTATCTAAATAATTAAAATAGGTAAAATTATCTAAAAAACTAAATATTATTAATACTCATATCAGAATTTCATTTTTTCGAACAATTTCCGTCACAGAATAAAAAATTAAAAACCCCTACCATAAAATCGTCATTCTATTAAAATTATTAGTATGTGCGAGAATTATTTCTCATCATATACAAATTTTATGTACGTGTGTTAGTGATACTCCTATAAAAAGTTCTCGATTTGATACTTTTTAGAGGACTGTCACAACTTCAGATATAAATAGTTTTTTACTGATTCGGTTTTTTGTTTCATTCCCCCATCTGGCAAATATATATTTTTTTCTTACTTTAATTTTACTATTCAGTAAAATTGTCTCATGGAATAACACCTTAATTCACACAAAACAAAACTTAAATTAATTTAATCGCGAGTTGCAAATACACAAATAATTATTTTTAAATTGAACTTTATAGCAAAATTAATCCTACTTATTAAAAAAGTAACTTTTCTAAAATCCTTGATATCTAAGCAAAACGCATCATTATTTTATTTGGTGCGGACCTGGCAAAAACAATTGTAAACAAAATCGTAAGGACTACAACAATAAGAGATTTTTATTTTTTGTTTTATGTTTTTTCGAATAGCATTTCATTTTTAATATATTTTTATTATTTTCTCGATAATATTTAGTTAGGCTGTTTTCGAAACTGATACTTATTTCATACTTATTTACTTATTCGACGCCATCTTAAATAAGTAAGTAAAATCATTCGAATTGATTTCACGCTACTTTTTTTGACAGCAACAACAAAAATGTATTTGTTGTCCTTGTTTTTGAGTTAAGGACACTGCTATTTACAACACAATACGCTTATAACACTAATGCTTGATAAAACAATAAGAGTATTGAATTTTGATGACGTATAAATATTTAATTATCTGAAAGAATTCATTTTTTTTACTGCAGTGTTTGTCAAAACCAAATTTTAAATTTTACGGTATCACGCTACCTTACAAAATTATTCATAGGCAAAATGATAAGCAATTTAGATTTTTTGTAAGAAAGGGATAGAAAATAAGTCACCTCGATGGGATACTTATTTGAATAAGTTATGTTCTACAAATAAGTATTCGTTTCGAAAACAGCCTTAGTCTTTAATTATTTAGATCTATTTAGTTTTTAAAAATATGATTTTATACTTGATAATTGGTGGTTCGGCATCTATTGGAGGGGGGGGGGTGATCAAAACTGAGAAGATAATTCTACCAGCTCCGTAACCTTCCAGTAGGGTGCGCATCACGTGAGCTGTTCTGGTCTTGTCATTAGGCAGCTGCGTGATGGGTACAATTGTGTAAGGAGTAACATGTTCACAATTCGTAAGTGTACGTGCTGCCTCCTCGAGGCACCACTGGTAACTAAGGCCATTTGGCACATTTTTGGCCATTTGGCACATTTCTGGCCATTTGGCACAGGCTAAAGTATGGCGCTAAATTAGGAAACCTTGACAAAAAACCTAATCTAAGGTGGAACAGCATATGCTGATGGATGAATGGCTGATAGGTTAATCAGTCCAAAATATGCGGACTCTGGATACCAGGCACCCTCCAGTTTTATTTAGCCTTCCTGTAGTTAAGCTGGGTGACCTTCAGGCGATTTGCAATTCCCAGCAACTCGTAAGAGTAAAATCAAACGGAATATGGGGCAGGAGTAGGAATATACGGGAGTGACCCAATCCTCTCGAGGTCCTTGGGCTCCAATGCTACCGTCTTTCTAGCGGAACTACTTGCTGTAGTAAACATCTATGAGAGAGAGCAATAAGCCCAGATAGTATGTATAACGTACTGGGAGGCAGTACTGTCAGGTTCATTAAGAACCGGAATATTGACTGGTCGGATAATTAAGCAGGGTCCAGCACAAAAGATCTTTTAGGTCGCAGTGCGAAGTGGCTGATCGCCCGCATGGCCCTACAATAATAATAATAATATTACTTGATAATTTTTAACTTTCACAAAAATATACGCACCTCCTTCACTTTGTATAAACTTTAAGAACTAAATGGCTTAATTACGTTCTTACGATTAAAAGAAAGACCAATCATATATCCTGCATAAATCCATTCCGTAGCTTTTGCCTCGCATATAAGACAACTATGTATTCATAAACAAGAAAGAGAAACCTTGCCACATATAGGCAAACAATAACAAGCAACTTTGACACATGCATTATTTAATTAAAAAGCATAAAATTTAAAGAAAATTTGATTCCCTTTGACATAAAAACCTGTCAAAAGTTTCTTAAGAACACATTTTATCCTTCATTCGAACGTTATTCATGCAATTTTCCAATTATTTTGTATTAAGTTTACACAATTTTCACAAATTTAAACAAAAATAAACAAAAATGTTGCTTAACACTTTTTTGTTGAAACCGCATTCGGAAAATCTAGGGAACGTGGGTTATATTTGCAAATATGTGATAAAAGTTATGGTTAGGTTAATAGTTATGGCTGAAATTGATATTTTCATATTAAACTAGGTTTATTCTATCCAAAAATGGGGACATTATACCTCATAAAACGGGTTGTCTGGTCTCCTTAAAAATGCTGAGATTCTGTTAGCGCTTTTATATTTTTTTTTCATATTATTTTGCAAACTTTTTTTTTTTTTGTTACTATTATTAAATCAATCATGGCATCACAACAAAGCATTTTATCCATTTCTCGTTTTATCATTTTCCGTTCTACATATGTTTTAGTTATATAACTCTGGATAGAAGGAAAAACTAAAATGCAGAAATAAAAAATAAAAATCATCGGAAGGAGAAGTTCTACGAGAAAAAGCTTTCAGTCCAAATTGTGTATTTTTTTTTTT
Source organism: Tipula vernalis (assembly GCA_958295665.1). NCBI lineage: Eukaryota > Metazoa > Arthropoda > Insecta > Diptera > Tipulidae > Tipula > Tipula vernalis. The sequence goes on from OY282559.1 coordinate 189,307,275, forward strand.
GTAACTTTATTATTTTTTGCTTAAAGAGGAAAAATCAATTCAATCTCAGAACAAGATACACTAAACTCAAAATCCAAAATGTTGTATAGATGTTTAGTTGTTGTGTGTTTAATGCTTATACATACTACACCATCTATAAATAAAGGATTTTATATGTATTTATACAATTCATTTATATTTTTGCTCGGTTATTGATTGTTGGTCATTTGTTACATGAACCATACACTCGTATAAAAATAAACAGCAAAACAAAAAATATGTTGTTTTCGAAATAGCTACAACGTATAAATAAAAAACATAAAAAACACAGCACAATGAAATATAATACTAATCGATAAAGACACGCGGCATCACATAGTATCATTCCGATAAGGAAAGGATACCACAAACCAATTTACCAAAAAACAAAAATATCGAAGTGCTTTTTATTGGTGTTGTTGCTTTTATATCGAAAGGTAGACGTTTTGTGTATTGTAGAATGAGCATTCTTAAATTGATCGGGTGTGTATCGAATTTAAGAGTGGTCATTTTTATTATTTTCGACCACAGAAACAATACTAAAGATCGAACGAATAATATATCGGTTAATGTAGGTGTTAGATTTTTCAAATTACATTGGGATTTTTTTATTGTCAAGGTTAGTTTACGATATTATTTTCAGGTTTCATTTTTTACGACTGCAAAAGATTGCGTGCAAGAGATTTATGAAAAGGAAATCGTGCCTAATTTTGAATTTAGATTTATAGCTGTGGTTAATTATAATATATTATTATCTCGATTGTTTTACGATTACAGGGTTTTTATAGAAACTCCTTGTTTTATAAAGTGTTTTATTTCGTCATCAGCTGCTTCACACCGAACAAATTGATGTAACTATTATATAGAGTGTTCGAATTTGAGGTTAATTTTTAATAAAACACATACATAAATTATTTGATAAGTATCTAAATTTTTATTTCAAGTGATAGAACAAAGGTTCCGGTTTAGTAACGGAAAATAATTTCTTGTAAGTGACCTCTTGCTGCTGTACGACCTATTGCTACTGTAATATACTCCTTTAGGTCAATCATCAATTATTTGTGGATCGTTTCAAAAAATCTAGGGGTGTTAGTTCAAAATTTGCTTCGTCGCTACTAAAGATGACTTTGTTGAAAAACTTTGAATTGTCAATTTTTTTTTTGTATGACCCAATTAGCGAATTCACGACGTATTTAAAAGTCTGATGGCTTTATTTTTTGAGTTATCTGAATCTTGTATGGACTTGAATGAAGACATTTGTACAAAATTTTGAATAAAGTGGTTGGTGATATGTGTAATTGGTGTGAACGATGGCGAATTGATATTTTTGGACTCTCGTTAACACTAGCATTTACACCAGCAATTTTTTCTTCTGAACGACCACTACGATGGTTCATTTTGCTTTTTTCAACCTTTACCGAAACAGTTTCCACAAATTTTGCAACAATTTTTCGAATGGCCACAAATGACGGACAATTTTTTCTTCCATATTTTGTACGAAGCATTCTTACAACTTCTATATAATTTTCACCAAATTTAAAATATTTTTTAACAATAAATACGCATCGTTCAATTGTATATCTAACCGGGAATGTTTCTGCTTGGCATCTGTCAAATAATATATGGCACTCTAGTATGAAAACTATAAATGGCGGCAAATTTAAAATATAATCTAAAATTGGAACACTGTCTACATACTCGTAAGTTGCCAAACAAACTTAGTCAATATAAAAATTAATTATTGCGATTTTGTATATAAAAAATGCGGTCTAATAATTAAATAGTAATTATATATGAAGCCAACCGTTTTGTTATTTCAATTTATTTAATTTGGTATAATCGTTGTCTGTGTGGTTCAGTTTTTGTAGGTGTTTTTTGAGAAAAAAGACTCCCTTACACTAGAAGCTTGAAAAAGCCAAAATCGGTTAATATTGGCTTTTCTCAACATAAAAACTAAAAGAATTTTCATATTCTTTCAGGATTGATCGGCCCTGCGACGGGCCCTTCATGCACCCTTTACACGTAACAAATCCGAAGAAAAGTTGAAGGTTATGTTAAAAATTATAGAAATTGACCCGGTTGCAGGCACCTAAGTAGACAATATTTAGTATATTTTCTTGATACTATATCTACTAAAGTAATTGCCATGAGGCAACATAATTTATAAACTTTATGTTTGTTGAATACTTGAAATTTCTGGAAAGCTAAGTGTTTAAACCAACTCAACAATAATTCACATCTCTAACCAAATTATATGTTCGCCTCTTAGATTTCTAAAAATTTCGTAAATTAAATAACTTTATATTAGGTACTATAACTAAATTAAATCCTGGCGTCCTAAAGAAAAATTGAATTAATCTAACTGAAAATTAATTTAAAATTTTAAATAATTTTATAATATATTTACAAGACATTGATTGATTGATTGGAGCGCATGACCAAGCCTAAGTCTGTCTCCCGAGTGATAACGCACCCAACGTCCACCCCTCTAGACATAACAAAAGCGAAGGATGCGGGATGTTTATTATTAATGACAGAATTGGTACGGTCAGACATCTAGTATATAGAAAATAGTTGTTAAAATAGATACAGTTAGTGAAGATTTATATTAAAATCAAATATTGCCTGAGACATGAGACTTCCCGAAAAAAGGAGCTTGTCCCTTGGTATGCAAAAAAAAAATAGTGAATCATGGCAGTGCATCAGTAATGCTTTGGGGATGCTTGCCTGTCATCAATATGAATAGAATTATGGAAGTCTTTTAATGTATTGAAATACTAGATAAGAATTTAGATGAGTACGAGTACATGGTCTTCTGCTACGGTGGCGATATCAGCATGAAAAAATATATCTGAAAATATGAACGGTGCATTTATAACGGCAAAAAATGACCGAGATTCTATGGAAAAATGTTAAACGAGAAGTCTCACTAAGGAAACCGATAAACAGAGGATATTTATGGGCCCAAATTCAGGAGATTTGGAAGAATAAAGCGGCAGTCTAACGTGCCTCTCTTAGACTCTTATGCCTCACATAGTACATGCAGGAGATGAAATATAGAGTAAAGCAAAAGGGTTCCCAACCAAATAATGAATTTAAGGTTTTATTTTTGGTAAAAATAAGCTAGTAAAGCTTGATTGTGAAAAAGTGGTTACATGTTGGTCATTCAAAATCCATCGCTAGCCACTAATATTTCCCATTTTTCTGGTATTAGGTGGATTCCACGTCGAAACAACGATACATCTTTAGAGCCTATCCAGGAATCGCCCCATTTGTTGGTATCCTCATAAGTTAGAAGTGCGGCTCAGATGAACCATAACTCATCGGTCGAAGTAGGTAGTAATTGCTAGAAGCTATATCTGGAGAATACGGCGGATGTAGTAGGATATCCCAGCTAAGCGCTTCTAACGTTTTTTGACCGATTTCGCAACATAAAGCCGAGAATTATTATGTTGAAAAATCACTTAACTATACCTTTTCACGTAATCTGTTTTCGCTTTCCGGCTTTGCCGTCGATGTGCATGGGTCGCCTGGCCTGCACCATGATTGTTTGTCGTTCGGATTATCGCATCGTATCTATTTTGCATGACTCGTCATGAAACGATGCAAACAACTTTTTCTTCTGTTTCTTTCAAGCAAAAATTCACAGGTCATTTTGCTCCTTACGACGTCCCTCGGCTTCAACGCGTACGGTACCCAATTTTATTTGTGAATCATTCCAATGGGATTTAATCGTCTAGAAATCTTCATCTTCAAACTTTTTCGGCTATCGATGGGGCATAATCACCATTAACTTCCACAGCATTTGTCGACTTTCGAGCTTGATTGACGAGGTCGGTTAATTTACTCTAAGTGTGTTTTGCCATGCTATGAAGTTAGCAAATGACTACAATTCGCACATAGAAATATAAACACAAAAATAAATTTCAACAAATTACAAAATTATCGCACAACACCGGTCACAGGAGATGTAAAAATAAAATGTGAACAAACGAAAAAAATTAGCAAAACGTAAAGTAGGTGTAGAAAACTTTCACTGTAAGAAGAGATATGACGTTAGATATGTATGTCTTATAGTGAGTCATATACGATAGTGACAAATCAAACTGAATTGTTAAATGTGATATTCAGTATGTATTTGATGAAATTAATTACTTTTCCAGACGGTCGACATGTTTGTTGAGATCAATGACCATATTCATCAAGTATGATTTCAGCGTATATTTATCTAATTTTTCATAACCTGTAACGATGAATCGTCACTGAAGGTGTTTGATTTGGAGAATTGTATAAATATTGTTATAATTTATATTTTTAAATCTATTGTGAATTTTTTTTAAAATTTTATTGAAGGGGAACGATAATATTTGAGGTATGCAAGAAGATTTTTTTTTTTTTTGATGGTCAGTCGAAAAATAATTACACAAGAAGGTTGAACTCTTATTTTTTTTGAAAATTTAATATACCAATAATAATAAAACAGGAAACAAAAAGTAAAAAAAAAATTTTTTTTGTTAATAGAAATTGTTGGTGATGACTTTTCAAGTTTAACATTGCTTGAGTGCGTCATAAAAGTTAATCAAATTTAGTTAAATTTATATAATAAGAAAGTATGGAATAGCAACGGAAACATACAAAAGGTCTTACAAGAACCCTGCGAATAACGGAAAACCCAAAGCGGAAAACCGAAATTTTTGTGTGTGTAGTTTAGTTAAATAAATTAGATGAGACTTTAGTCAGGTTTTGATATATTATTGTGATAATCATTAAGATACATAAATCCGCAAATGTTTTACCGAATGAATAAAAAAAAATAAAAACATTCTCAGAAGATAGACTCATGGTGAAAATAACGGAAAACCCACAGCGGAAAACCGAGCTTTAATTTAGTGAGAAAATGAAAAATAATATATATAGTTAATTTATCGAGTGATTAATAACAAAAACAATATAATAAATCATATAATTAATTTATCGAGTGAAAAAAAAAAAAACGAAAAAAAATCAAAAATTAAAAATCAAAATCAAAAATATATAGTGGTAAAAGGTGGTTTTGTTTTATTAAATAAAAATAATGTTTAATAACGGACAATAGACCTACAATCTATTGAGTATGGATGACGGATTATAATACATGGTTAGTGTTATAATACAAAAAAAAAAAAAACAAAAAAAAAAAAAACAACAACAACAAAAAAATGTCACCAAACTTCATTCAACATTTATCTTCAATCATCATCTTCAATTGTGGATATTAAACAGATGAGTTTTCATGTTTTTTTTTCTAAATTTATTTATATAAACTATATAATTGATTTGATATTTTATTTTACCTTAAAATCTTAATTTAATTTACATTATTAATTTACCTTAAAACATATAACGGAAAAAAACAAAAATTATGATTTAATTTATTAGGATAGCTAATTGTTAAGTTTATTTACCAATATTAATCTGGTTTAAGTAGATATAATTTCATAATATTAATTCAGTATTCTACTTGGTACCAAGAACGAATTTCTTTATGGAAATTGTAATAGATATAAGTATATTTTGAAATAAATTGTAATAACTTTTGTATGGAAAAACGTCGGTCTTTTCGGAATAGTGCTCATAATTTCAGGATGAGATAAATTTCGGGAATCATTGAATGAGATTGGGATTGGAGCACCCACCTTACATTTAGGGTAAGTTGATCGTGGTTTCTCCTTATAAATTTACAAATCATGTGGTCTAGCAAGGTCTGTCAAGGTTTTAGGAAATCCCCCACCCCATTTCCCTGAGTTTAGTCGGCTAAAATGACCACCCTAAAATCCCTTGACGGATATTTCTGTTAACAGTTTCGGCTCCATAAACCGAAAACTGTTACAGTGGCGCCCAAAACGTGCTTAGCATGTCTTAGATAATAATAATATTTTTTTTGAAGAAGCATCCTACTGTCCAAGTAACCTTGTTGAAGTAGTTTACTTTTTCATTTTTTTTTTTTTTCAATCAACAGATTCGTGAACGTATTATTTCCGTTTAACGTTGACTCAATTATTGTTTCACGATTCTAAAGATTGCTATATACAGTATAATAATATAATATTTTTTTTGTGCGGTTTTTATATTATGTCATTTTCCACAGAAGTAATAAGTGTAGACACTTGACTATATCAGACCGTCGTAAACACACAGAATGTATACATACAGATATGTATATATATTTTTATTTTGAAAATTTTTTGTCTTCAGATTATCGAACTTTGATGGTTCTAGAAATTAATCTTTAAATATCAAAGAGTTTTCAAATTTCCTTAACCCCATCTTTTATATCCTAATAAGCCAACGATCAGCTTACCCAACCAACAAGCAACAAAAGCTAACAAAGCGAAAAAAGTTAAATTTCAGTTTTCGTTTGGTGGGTGACTTCAGTTTCTAATCTCATTCTGTTCATTTTGGATTTTTTTTTCTTCACGATACTTACTTGGTTAATTTATTTTTTTCAATTTTTTTTTTCTTAGTATCTAATTTATTAAGTATTTATTTAACATATTTCAACTCTTGTTTTATTATTATTTTTTTTTTGTTTGATTATTTCTCGACATAATTATAACAATTCAAGTCTAGAGCTTGAAGTCTGGATTCGTTACTTTTGCATTACATCGTGTTGACATTTTTGCGAAATATTGTTTTGTCGTGTTTTGGTATTCGGTGGGATAAATTAATTGTTAGTATTTAGATAATAAAGTGAGAGAAACTCCTTCATAGCAGAAGGTTATATTTTTTTTTATAATTTGGTCTGTATTTTGTTCAACTCATACTTATTGAATTTTATAAAATCTCCGAATTAATACATCTTGGTGCGATTGCATACGTTATCAGTTAGTTAAGTGTTCTGAAGCATCTCATCAATTTTGATCATTGTTTTTTTGTTATTATTTTTTTGCGCTGCCTGCCCAATTAATCGGAGTTAAAAACAACAAGAAAATGGATGCTGATTATTTAGATCCGGACGAATTCGAGGTAGAGTGTGAAGCCAGACATCTCAAGGGAGATCCCATAAGTAGGTTACAATTACTCAGAGCAGCGTTTGTAAATGAAAATAACAACCCGGTATTGAAACCTTTTCGTCCTCATTCATCCGCTTCTAAAAATCCTAAACGAGAAATTCACAAATGTACTAATAAATTGCAACAACACCGTGAGTGGATTTTAAAAATTGATGTCGCAAATAGGCCTTTGGCGCAAGAACTTCAGAAAGTAGAAGTGAGGGTGTTGCACATCATTGACCGTTTAAAACGTTTAGCAAATACTAGTCGAACTTATAAAGTCCAGGTTAAAGCGTTGACCGAAAGAGGAGAGGTAATATTGTCTGCCGTGCAGTCAGCTATGCAAAATGACAATTTAGATGACACCTTAAGTAAAGTAAAGCAGTCGGAACAATTTGAAACAAATGAATTGTCCTCATCGGATGATGAAGACTATTTTAACAAGTTTGAAACGCGAGACCCAACTGAGTCTGGCATCTCTGCCCAGAAAATTGATAGCCCAGTACCAATGTCATCAACGCACTGTAAACCAAACCAGTCAGAAAATGCAGAGGGAATCGAAACTCGTTCTACTAATAAACCGTTGACAACCGAAGTACCAACAGTCCAAGATCCGCAAGTAACAAAGGTACCTTTAAAATATGCTGTTCGTCCTAATACTAACTTGAGCCAATGTAAGATTTTCTTTGACGGAGCTCCTGATGGTTTACCGGTTGAGCGATTCTTATTTCGGATTGAACACTTCGCTCGCACTTACAATTTAAATGATACTGAACTGCGTAATGAATTGGGGTGTGTACTTAAAGGCAACGCTTCCAATTGGTACTGGTGTTATTTGGAACGAAATCCTAACACTATGTGGAACACTTTGAAATCAGCATTCATATCCGCTTTTCAAGACAGACGAACCGATTCTGATATCAGGAGATTTATTGAAAACCGTAAACAAAAGAAGTCGGAATCTTTCAGGGATTTTTATAACGATATCATGTCGATTACACTACAGTTTCGTGTCCCTATTGCAGAGGCCGAAATTCTACACATCCTGCGGAACAATATGCGACCTGGTCTGTACGTAGCTCTTGCCGGAAAATCGATCGATTCCATAAATTCATTAGTCCAACGTTGTCTGGCATTAGAAGACGCTTGGCGTCGTACTAAATATGACCCTGAGTTGTTATGCCACCAGCGAAATGTCCAAGAAGTTTGCATGGAAAATTCAGAGCAATTTGGTTTTGAACCCGAAGGACGACGGTACTCGAATGCAATAAAGGCTATACCATCCCACACCGAAGAGGTCTGTTCCGTTAACAGATTTTCACAACCCGTGCACAAACAAGAGTATCAAAGAAATCAAACGCAAAGAGCTTACTCACAGCAGCAACAACATATGACTAATTCCAATCTTAATATTTGTTGGAATTGCCAAGATATTGGGCATATTTTTATAAATTGTCCCGAGCCTGTTAATGGTATTTTCTGTTTTGGTTGTGGCAGGCGTGGAATTCTAAAACCAAACTGCTTTGGATGCTCGGGAAACGGCTCATCGAGGCTCCGAGAGTCTGGGAGAACGGTGCCTCGATTACTGACTCGACCCAGCTCAGCCAAGGACGAAAGCGTTGCCGGACCGAGTACAGCAGTCCAGCCGCTTCAGGATCCTCAAGTATAAATAGCATAAAACCAAACCATGTCACCTTTCAAACACCTATTGAAACCATAATACCTAGTCATTTCTCGGTTTCACATAAAACATCAAAGGATTACAAATTCGAAGAAAATTCAAATAAGTCTCGATTTAAACGCTATCGACAAAATAGGCAAATACTCCGTGAAACCATTTCCGAAGCACTTTTCGTAGATGCCTCCGACGAACGCCCATATGCCCAAGTGACCATAGACGGGATACCCTACCAGGGTCTGCTGGATAGTGGAGCTACCATAACTGCACTTGGTTGTGGCAGTGAACAATTTCTGTTAGATAATCGTTACAAAATCCACTACTTATCGACAAATGTATCCACAGCAAATGGCCGAAAGGAACGAGTGTTGGGGCATATATACGCTCGGATAAATTATAATGGAATTGAAAAGGTTATGAGAATTCATCTAGTTCCGAATCTAACACAGACATTATATCTAGGAATCGACTTTTGGAAAGAGTTTAACATAATTCCAATGTCAATTTCAGAACTTACTGAACATTCCAATGAAAATGAAGTACCAAAGCATGAGTTGACACCGGAAGAATCGGAGCGGCTAAACAGAGCAATACAAAAATTTCCGTCCTTTGCTGAGAAAGGTTTGGGAAAAACTAATCTTTTAGCGCACAAAATTGATGTAGGGGGCGCCAAACCAATTAAACAACGCCATTACCCCATTTCTCCAGCTAAGCAGGCCTACTTGTACCGGGAACTGGACAGGATGCTCTCGCTTGGTGTAATAGAGGAATCAGAGAGTTCGTGGAGTTCCCCAGTAACGTGCGTGCAGAAGCCCAACGGTAAAGTTCGATTGTGCTTGGATGCCCGTAAACTGAACGAGGTGACGATAAAAGATGCCTACCCATTACCCATCATCGACGGGCTTCTGAGCCGGTTGGAACACACCAAATATATTTCAAGCATTGACCTGAAAGATGCATTTTGGCAGGTTCCGCTGGATCAGGAGTCACGTAGTTTGACGGCGTTTACAGTGGCAGGTCGTCCGTTGTATCAGTTTACGGTCATGCCGTTTGGGCTCTGCAACGCTCCACAGACCATGTGCCGTCTAATGGATAGGGTAATACCGCATCAGCTCCATGAAAAAGTATTTGTGTACCTTGACGATTTGCTCGTTACTTCAGGTAGTTTCGATGAGCATATCGAATTACTGGAGAAAGTCGCGTCACTATTGGAAAAGTCAGGTTTGACCATAAATCTCGAAAAGAGCAAGTTCCTTTTGAAGGAAATTCGCTATCTGGGCTATATCGTTGGGGATGGTTGCTTGAGAGTTGACCAAGAAAAAGTCAAAGCCATTGTAAATTTTCCGACACCCAACACAATAAAAAAATTACGTCGCTTTTTAGGAATTACGGGGTGGTATAGGCGATTTATATCATCATACGCTTCAATTGCCTCTCCACTGACCGATTTGTTGAAGAAAAAACAGAAATTTCTGTGGAATAATGCAGCCGAACAAGCCTTTTTACAATTAAAACAAGCGTTGTCATCAGCACCAGTTTTGGTGCACCCAAACTTTGCACAACGATTCTATGTTCAGTGTGATGCGAGCTCTACCGGAGTGGGGGGAGTACTTTTTCAGAAAGATGAGGATGGGGGCGAACACCCCATCGCTTATATGTCCCAAAAACTTAACGCAGCGCAACGCAACTACACGATCACTGAGCTCGAGTGCTTAGCTGCTGTGTTAAGCGTTAAAAAGTTTCGGGCATATATCGAGGGGTGTTCGTTCACCATCATTAGCGACCACGCTAGTCTTAAATGGCTAATGGGGCAAAAGGACCTATCAGGAAGGCTCGCCAGATGGAGCTTGAAACTTCAAGGTTTCCATTTTAAAATTGAGCATCGCAAAGGAACGCAAAATGTAGTGCCAGATGCGCTATCTCGAGCGTACATGGAAGCATTAGTCAACGACAATCGCAGTAGTGATATCTTACATATTGATTTAGACTCTCCTGAATTTCAGTGTGAAGATTATTTAAAGTTGTACGATAAAATTCAAAAATTACCATCCAACTATTTAAACATGCGAGCTGAGAATGGTAAAATTTACATTTACCCCTCCCGAATTCAACCTAGTTTTAGTGATCTGCCTACATGGAAATTATATATCCCTACTAGCTTATCAAATGGCCTTATTAAACAAGCCCATGATCCACCGATGTCAGCCCATCTAGGTATTGCCAAGACATTAGAACGTCTTCAGCGGTATTACTTCTGGCCTACCATGGCAGCTGATGTTCGTGGCTACATTAATAAATGCCATACCTGCAAAACGGTTAAAGCTACAAATACATGTCTGCAGCCACCTATGGGTAAACAAATCCCGGTACTTCGACCCATGCAAAAATTATACATGGATTTTCTGGGCCCGTACCCTAGATCGAAGAAAGGTAATTCGTATCTTTTGGTTGTCTTGGATCTATATATGAAATATATATTTCTTAAACCACTTCGAAATGCAATAGCTTCATCCGTCTGTGATTTCTTGGAACATGATGTATTTTTAACCTTTTCCGTGCCTGAGTCGATCGTCACAGATAACGCTACACAATTTACCTCAATCTGCCTAAAACGTTGCCTTGATAAGTATGGTATTACCCACATTTTCACGCCAAAATACTCCCCTCAATGTAATGCGTCAGAAAGGGTAAATCGGTCTATGTTGGCATCCATCCGTTCATATGTCAAAGATGACCATCGTACTTGGGATCAACATATAGCTGAAATAGCTGCGGCTTTGCGGAACGTCGTTCACTCGTCAACCCAATTCTCTCCGCATTATCTTATGTTTGGACAACACCAAATACAACACGGAAGTGACTATAAACTCCTTAAAGAATTAAATCTCTTGGGTAATATGGAAGTGGCTGTTAACTCAAAACCAACTAAGCTTAGCCTGTGTCAGCAGTTAGTAATTTCCCATCTGAAACAGGCATATGATCGCGGTGCACAACAATATAATTTACGGAGCAGAAACCGAGAATTCTTAATTGGGCAAAAAGTGTATGTTAAAAATTTTGTACAGAGTGATGCAAAAGAAAAATTTTCCGCTAAACTAGCTCCAAAATTTGTGGAAGGAATCATACGGAGAAAAATCGGTACTACTGCAGTGGAGATATCAGACACAACTGGCAAGAATATTGGAGTTTATCACTTAAAGGATGTTAGGGTATAGATATAAACAATAATTTTTCTTAACATATGCCTGGCTTTGAAACTCATCTCGGGTGTGAGTCGTCCCCACGATCTGTAACGATGAATCGTCACTGAAGGTGTTTGATTTGGAGAATTGTATAAATATTGTTATAATTTATATTTTTAAATCTATTGTGAATTTTTTTTAAAATTTTATTGAAGGGGAACGATAATATTTGAGGTATGCAAGAAGATTTTTTTTTTTTTGATGGTCAGTCGAAAAATAATTACACAAGAAGGTTGAACTCTTATTTTTTTTGAAAATTTAATATACCAATAATAATAAAACAGGAAACAAAAAGTAAAAAAAAAATTTTTTTTGTTAATAGAAATTGTTGGTGATGACTTTTCAAGTTTAACATTGCTTGAGTGCGTCATAAAAGTTAATCAAATTTAGTTAAATTTATATAATAAGAAAGTATGGAATAGCAACGGAAACATACAAAAGGTCTTACAAGAACCCTGCGAATAACGGAAAACCCAAAGCGGAAAACCGAAATTTTTGTGTGTGTAGTTTAGTTAAATAAATTAGATGAGACTTTAGTCAGGTTTTGATATATTATTGTGATAATCATTAAGATACATAAATCCGCAAATGTTTTACCGAATGAATAAAAAAAAATAAAAACATTCTCAGAAGATAGACTCATGGTGAAAATAACGGAAAACCCACAGCGGAAAACCGAGCTTTAATTTAGTGAGAAAATGAAAAATAATATATATAGTTAATTTATCGAGTGATTAATAACAAAAACAATATAATAAATCATATAATTAATTTATCGAGTGAAAAAAAAAAAAACGAAAAAAAATCAAAAATTAAAAATCAAAATCAAAAATATATAGTGGTAAAAGGTGGTTTTGTTTTATTAAATAAAAATAATGTTTAATAACGGACAATAGACCTACAATCTATTGAGTATGGATGACGGATTATAATACATGGTTAGTGTTATAATACAAAAAAAAAAAAACAAAAAAAAAAAAAACAACAACAACAAAAAAATGTCACCAAACTTCATTCAACATTTATCTTCAATCATCATCTTCAATTGTGGATATTAAACAGATGAGTTTTCATGTTTTTTTTTCTAAATTTATTTATATAAACTATATAATTGATTTGATATTTTATTTTACCTTAAAATCTTAATTTAATTTACATTATTAATTTACCTTAAAACATATAACGGAAAAAAACAAAAATTATGATTTAATTTATTAGGATAGCTAATTGTTAAGTTTATTTACCAATATTAATCTGGTTTAAGTAGATATAATTTCATAATATTAATTCAGTATTCTACTTGGTACCAAGAACGAATTTCTTTATGGAAATTGTAATAGATATAAGTATATTTTGAAATAAATTGTAATAACTTTTGTATGGAAAAACGTCGGTCTTTTCGGAATAGTGCTCATAATTTCAGGATGAGATAAATTTCGGGAATCATTGAATGAGATTGGGATTGGAGCACCCACCTTACATTTAGGGTAAGTTGATCGTGGTTTCTCCTTATAAATTTACAAATCATGTGGTCTAGCAAGGTCTGTCAAGGTTTTAGGAAATCCCCCACCCCATTTCCCTGAGTTTAGTCGGCTAAAATGACCACCCTAAAATCCCTTGACGGATATTTCTGTTAACAGTTTCGGCTCCATAAACCGAAAACTGTTACAAACCGACTACAGCAATCAGGAGGGATACATTCGGAACGGTTTTAGTTTTTATCTAAGAGATTGCTTCCGTTTCATTGTATTTGAATGTTTTATTAGGAATCAAGTTTAAGAATTGGAAGCATTCTTCACATACTTCTAAGAGATTTGTTTTGGTTGTAGTTGATAGGCGAGTTTCGATCAGATCCTCGAAAAGAATGTGTTAGACAATGGTTAATGTTGAATTTCCATTCCAATCTGCCGGTTAATGTTGAATTCCGTCCGTACTCCACAATAATCTTGGCTTATAACAGGTATTGTTTCCCTCGTAATATGATTCACCAAATTTAACAAATCGAATTCCACGGTTAACTGCGCACAACGAATCTCGTGTGTTCTTTTTATCACAGAAGCATTCATGTTCAAGAGTACTTAAGTAGTTTTGTCGTTATCGGTGATTTGGCCGAAGTTGTTGAAAAAAAGATTTCTTTTGCATCCGTTCAAACTCCTTTCATTCCTAAAAGTCCATACGGATATAATTTGGATGTTATCGCGACTTGATAAACCTCTTCAAGCATGATGATCTTACATGAAGAATACGTGGCTGTTATCATGCATGCACTCGTGTAACAAAGAGCCAACGCTTTGGTTGGAGTACTCTTATAGTAATTTATCTTATTCCACTTTGTAATGACCGTCCAAATGTGCTTCCCAGAAAATTAACGGGTTTACTCATTTCGGCTCGGGGGGTTACATGTTTGCACATTTCTAATATAGGTCATTCACAAATCAATACTCTGGGAAAATTTATTAACGTCAGCCACATCTTCATTCCCACACCAGGAATAACAACACAAAAATTTAGAGAATCATATTACCAAAAACCATCATTTATTAAAAATTGAATTCATTAAAGGAAAAAATATCAGAAAATTTAAATATCTTAAATATAATTACATTTCGTGAATTAACGGCAAAGTAATTAATAAAGAAATTATTAGTGCGAGCAGTGTGCGAAGCCAAAACATTAATATACAGTGGAACTTCGATTATCCGGACTTCTGTTATTCGGAACTTCTGTTATCCGGACGAAACGATTTTTTTTTAATTTTTTTTTTGGGATTTTACTCTCTCATAATTTTGTATAAAAAACATTATTTCTAAAAATATTATAATTAATTAACAATAAACAAACAATTAATTATGTTTTTAATTTCACTTTTATATCACTTCATTAGAAAAACGTGGATTTAGTTGTTTTGCGTTTTTCCCGTTATCAAAATTGAAGGTCCGCCGCTAGTTCGCGTTATCCAATGGAATGTTCTATCTCAAACCTCGGGTTTTGTATTTGACTGTTAATTCGGTGTACCCCAAATGTAACACACTATAACTTGTAATCCAGTGTTAACGTTGTAATACTCTTGTTTATAAAAATTATAAAATAATTTTATAACAGAAAAAAAGTATTGAAAGAGGCCCCGCTATAGCCAGTCCACATATGTATACATGTATATGGGCGTTTCAGTTGGTATCCCGAAAACTAGTTTCACTCAACAAACAATGGTTAAACTGCCGATTTGGATTTGAAACTCCCAAAATGTCCAAAAGACAAGAAAAGAGAAATTTCGTGGTATCACCAACACAAATTCCAGAATATAAAATTAAATCAATTTTACTATTATTATTAATTTTTTTTTTTTTTTGATTCGGTTCTGGAACAACGCACTAATTAATTTTGACTATTAAGAACTGACCACAGTGGCGCCTGATATGAACTGATTTGTATATATTTTTTTTTTTATAATTATTTTGAAGTACCAATGATTTGTGTTCGTATGTATGTTTAAAACCGGTACGTATTGCAAGTGATTTGCATACAGAATCGTGCTATATAGTATACTAATACCTTGCACCCAAACATACTACATTTACATTCATATTTCTTCAAAATTGCAACAAACAAAATCGAATGATACAACAATATTTTAGGCGTATAAATGTGTAGTGATGCAGAAAAAAAAATTAATACAATTACCTGATTCATTTAGGACTCTCGCGCCAAAATATTATGATATTTCTTCTTAACCTACCCCAACTTTTAATCAATATGTAGTACAGCAACAAAAATAAAATGCAAATTTCACAGTAGTATAATAAAGGGATGCGTACGGATCGTTAACGTTTGGATGCGGTGCAAAAGAAAATTTTAAAAATAGAAATTTCATTTTATTACAACTTATCCGTATTAATCTTAGAAGTTCCATTCCATTCCGTGGAATGGTTTTACCGCTTTCTTTTTCTTTGGGATCATTCATTTCGTTACCAGCTGAAATCAAACCGTCAACTGGTGTCTCTATTTTATCGGAATTTTTCGTTTAGATTCTCTTTGACCTTCTCGGCATGGTTCTGGTTTTGTCTGGTGGATGTGATATAGTTCTTACAAATTAATTCCGTTGCAGGTGGGTTAGTTGTGCTGCCTTACTTTTTTGCTCAATGAATACTGATTGCAGTTGTACAATTCTATGAAGTTTTGATTGACTCTAATGACCCGCTCACGTTAGATGTGTCTGTCTTGTTCCTACGCTCTTTGAATTCCAATTGCAGCTGAGATATACCAGATAATTCTTAATTATCATCTCTGAGATTTTTGTTTGAATTTCGATAGATGTGAATACTGTTTAAGAAAATCGTTTTCGTTTTCTTATAGTAATTGGTTTATTTATACTAAAATTTATAAAATTTTCATAACAACATAATTGATAAATTTGACAGCTAAAACACATCATTTTTGTTTAGGATTCCTATGGCGCACAATGAAAAGATGGTTTGGTAAAACAAAAAAAAAAACAATAATGTTGAGGTAACAGAAAAACACGTCCGATTTGAACGTCTGTTGAGTTTAAACTGGCCAAATAATAAACTTTTTTTAAATAATAATTTTGATTTAATTAACTTAACTGTCTTTAGCTATTTTTAAAATAATTTTGAATTTTAATTCTAGGTAAAATTACAGTTAATTTAGTATTTAGCAAAATTATTTGAACCAACAAATTTCTTCTCATAATTATTTGAGCAATTAGGTATGTGTCGTGAACATATATTTCGCTTTAATTTAATTTTCTGCAAGTTTATGGTAGGATTACTGCTGAATAGCTCATTGAGGACCGACTATTTTATCGCCAACTAGGAATATTGCTTCATTCAATAGATCGAAATTGAGCATTGGTTGGCGATGAACGCTCGATGGAGATGGACGTGTTTTTGTCTGTCTCCGTAAGTGAAATTTATTTTATATTTATTTTTTATTTTATTTTAAATTTAAATTTAAATTCGTTTTATGTTTAAGTTTATTTAGTGTTAATAAAAAAATGTACAAATTAATCTATAAGTGTTAAATTAAGATTAGTATTTTGGAAATGATTTGGGGTTGAGTGGGGAATTGAAGTTTAAACTCAAAATGTTGAAATATACAATGTGAATTTCGATTTCGATTTTCGATTACAATTACGGTCATTTCCATAATCTTCATTAGTGTTCATACATTTTGTTTTGTGTAGTGAATTAATTTAAAGTGAGAAATGTGGTCGAATAATAAGCAACGGTCCCTAGCAGGTATCGTTTATTAAGGTATTTTCATATCATATATACTGGTCTATCTATATATGTACATACATATAGTATATATGATATGAATTATGTAAAAGAAATAAATAATAAACATTTGTTGTTATTCTTTTATATTATTTATATTTTATTATTTGATTTGCTTCGCCCAATGTCTATGCAGGCCGTAAAAATAGAAAAATGTGTCGTTATAGAATTTCTGGTCATTAATTGACATGTTTTAATTTCTTCTTACTCTTACTCGATCTTGTTTTATATTTTATTTAGTGTGCATGTACATAAAAATCAAATTTTTTCATTCCTTGGGTATGTCAATGTATATAGCAGAGGTATATAAAGATTGCATTGCGTCACAACGCCAATGCTTATAGAAGTAGTAGGTTTTGTTTGTGTTTGTGTCGCTATGGTGCGGCTTGTGTAGACATTTGTTTACTTTTTATTTTTTACATTTTGTTGGTTTGGTATATGGTCCTAATCGGGGGCCTGCTAAAATTCTCTTTGCATAAAGATTGATTGAGAAAGTGTTGTTGTGTTGTATGTCGGTGATGGTTTTTTAAATAGATATTATATGTGATGTTGTTAGGCAAAACCAACAAAAATGTCTATACAAGCCATACAGTACAAATACTTAAGATATAAAAAGTACACTGTATTTGTATATAGACACAATCCGAACAAATTTGTTTTTGTTGTTGTTTAAATATTATATGACAAAAGCAATAATATAGTGTACATTTTCTTGATAAGATCTGTGTAAACAGCAAACGAGACGCCTTGTATAAACATTTTTGTTGGTTTTGTGTTAGGCGATTGGTGCTGGTGGTTGGTGGTTTATTGTTGTATTGTTGATGAATCGCGGTTGAATTTTGGATGTGTTTAAAACCAACAAAGATGTTTATTACGTCTACATTTTGTTGGTTTTGATGTGTTACCTATTTCTAGAAGTACCATTATTCATAGGAAGAATTTTTTTCGGTTTTGTGTATTTATAAGTATATAAGCAAACACATTTAAATACGGCTGTATTTGTATTTATAGCTTTTCGTTTGATGTAGAATGGCATTGAGCACGATTGATTTGTTATTGATATTCAATTTGGTCTTTGTGCGATGCAAGTAGATGTGTTGGGGTATAGATTGAAAACAATTTTTATCAGATGAAATGCGTTGATAAAATTTTTATTTTTATTTTATTTCATTTCATCGTTCAAATTACAAGAGTTTTCAAAAGTTCAAATCGTCTATTTGGTAATGGGGTGGCATGTGGGAAAAGTCGTGGTTTTGCGATAATTCAGATTTAACGTTTTTAGGCATCTCAACTCAAACAAAGCGCTAGAGCGAGAGAGATGCCTTATATCCTCTCTGTTGATATCTGTTAACAAATATTAATTCGTTAAGTACTCATAAGATTTTCATGAAACAAAGACAGAGACAGACTAATAGACCTTGATCAACTAAGAAAAACAAGTTATGGCCTCATAACACATTCACGTAAAAAACTAACGTCTTCGATTCACCAAATAAAATCAATCTGTGTCACAATCAAATTTCGATTTTTTGTCAGACCAACAACAAATACTGTCATTTTCACTAGAACTGTCATTTTGTTGCTATGCCTACTCAAATATTATGTTCAATAATATTTTTCAAGAAGTCAAAAATACACACACAAATAAAAATAACCGGGCAATTTGATTTTCTTGTTCCGATTCACGGATTGATTTTTGAAAAAGGTGGTAAAAGCGAATGGCAAACGACATAAAACAATAAAAGTCATAGACTATTAGATACTTTCAATATTTTATTTTGCTTATGAAATGAATGAATAAAAATGGTTTTGTTTGTATGTATATATATATCTATATATATATATATATATATATATATATATATATATATATATATATATATATATATATATATATATATATATATATATATATATATATATATATATATATATATAAATATATATATATATATATATATATATATATATATATATATATATATATATATATATATATATATATATATATATATATATATATATTTATATATATATATATATATATATATATATATATATATATATATATAAAATATATATATATATATATATATATATATATATATATATATATATATATATATATATAATATATATATATATATATATATATATATATATATATATATACCAAAAATGGTTTTGTTTGTATGTATATATGTATATATATATACATGTATATATATATATATATATATATATATATATATATATATATATATATATATATATAAATGTAAAATAAATAAAGAAGTGAACAAAAAACGGAAAATATTAAAAAAGAAATTTAAAAGTTTAAAATTAAATAAAGCCTTACATTTAAATTCAATAAACAACAGTGAAAATAATAGTGAACATATCTGTGAAAATTACAGTGATAATAATTTTGATAATAATTGTGATAATAATGGTGATAATAATAATGATAATAATAGCGAAAATAACATTAATAGTAACAGTGAAACCCAACAAACAATCCATAAATTCAATAATAGATTAGAAAACTATACAGATATTGAACTTAGCAACCAAGAAATCAAATTATTGGAGAAAGGATTCAAACATTGTTTAAATCCAACCAACAACATCAAAAATTTCAATAAACATTTATTGAACATTGAAAATTCAATATTAAAAACCAACAAGAAATAAGAACATTAATCATAAACGAGCTCAAGAAAAGTGAAAATAAAAATAAACAAGTGCATAACAACAAAACAGCAGAAGCAAAATTAATAAAAAACATAGTGGATAAAATAACAACCAACAACTCAATAGTAACAAAAGCTGACAAAGGCAACACGATAGTCATAATGACAACTGCAGAATATAACAAGAAAATCCAGGAATACATCGAAAACAACAATATTCAAAAATTACAAGCTGATCCAACCAACGATTATAACGCAAAAATAAAACAAATCATAAATAAATCAACAAGCATCCTGAGTGATCGAACCATCAGATCGTGTAAAGTAATAAAACCCATTGCATCAAGCATCAAAGGATTGCCGAAAATACATAAAGAAAACACACCAATGAGACCGTTAATAAATTTCACCACAGCACCGACGTACAAAATAGCCAAACATATCAACAAATTGTTAAAAGAATACATCAAATTAGAAAATAATTATTCACTAAAAATAACTTAGAATTAATAGATAAGATAAAACTAGTTAATATTCCAAATAGTGCCAAACTAGCTTCGTTTGACATAACCAACATGTACACTAACATACCAATTAAGGAAACCATAGAAATAATAAGAAAATTACTAACAAAAAATGGGGTACAAACGAAATAACCAATTTATTAACTGAAATCACAAACCAAAACTATTTCACATACAATAACGAATTTTACATACAAACTGAAGGATTACCGATGGGAAGCCCACTTTCAGGAACAATAGCTGATATATACCTAAACGAATTTGAAAATAAATACGTCTTAAACGCAAACAACATATACCGTAATAATATAATTTATTGGTACAGGTACGTCGACGATATCATCTTATTATTTAACGGTTCATCAAGACAACTAGACAAACTACATCAGCACATAAACAATAAACAACCAACAATAAAGTTCACTTTAGAAACTGAAACGGACAAAGAAATTAACTTTTTAGATCTTACAATAAAAAACAATAACTCCAAACATTCCTTCAGAGTTTATAGGAAACCGACTCAAACGGACCATACAATCCATTACGATTCACACCATCCCTACCAACATAAAATATCAGCTTACAACCACATGATACACAGACTTAATAATATACCAATGTGCAAAAACGACTACGATAACGAACTAAACATTATTAAACACATAGCAAATAGAAACGGATACAAATCAACTTTAATAGACAAAATTAACAATAGAATTAAAATGAAACTAAACCAACTAACAATGACTACACTAACCCCACTAGACAGGAACGAAAATAAAAAATACGTCAGTGTAGAATATAACAAAAGCACAAGCAACATAATACACAAAACATTCAATAGGCTAGGATACAAGACTGCTTACAAAACCAACAATAGAATAGAACAAAAACTAAAATACTATAAACAAGGACAACCAACAGATACTGGGGTATACAAAATTAAATGCAATAATTGTCCCAAATTCTACGTTGGTCAAACTGGCCGATCATTCGAAAAGAGATTCAAAGAATACATTAGCGATATTAGAAAAACAGAACCCAAATCCAATTACGCACAACACATAAAATCAGAGAAACATACGTATCCAGATTTCAATTCAAACCTGAAAATATTACATAGAATTAAAAAAGGACAAACACTAAATAGGCTAGAGGAATTGGAAATTTATAAAAACAAAGACAACAACAACTTGTTGAATGATAAAATCAATACAAAAACCAATAAAATCTATGACCTCATCATATATAATACTAACAAAGTAGAAGGGAATAAATAATAAACAATTAAGTTAAATGTATGTAGTTTATAAGTAGGAGGAGCTAAATAACACCGCATCTAAAACATATATAAATAGTGTAATTTTAAGAATAAATAATAGTTGTTAAAAAAAAAAAGAACCGAATAAGGAGTCAATCCGAAATCGATCTTCTAAAATAAAAAAAAAATAAAAAAAAAAAAATTTTAAATTTTTTTTTTTTTTTTTTAAATATTGTTACTATAAGGAAAATTTTTTTTCAATTAAAATTATTTTAAAAATAACTTAAGTTGTTTTATTACAAAAATTGATATTCACTAAAGTAAACGAGTTTTCGCTAAGTTCTACATTAGAACATTGTAACAACAAATAAAAATAGATAATATCAAAAGTTCTTTGATTTATTATGCAATTGTTTATTTTATTACTATGTTCTACACTGTCTATGCAATTTAGTGATTTTTAGTTTCAGATTTTAGAGTTCTGATTTAAAAAAAAAAATATATTTAAAATTAAAAATGTTCATGCATATTGAATTTCAGGTTATTTAATTAGTGATTAATTCGCTGTCCTTTCAATTAAGGGCTGATTTTAAATCAAGAATTAATGATGAAGTAAATTGGGTTTAACTGAATTTGATAAAATTGAATTAATTTTTATTAAAATTCAATTGAATCAAATTTAGTGAAATTAACTTTTGTGGATATTAATGTTGGTATTGGTATTGGGTTTGATGTTGGGCTTGGTGTTAATGTTTATATTGATATTAATGTTAATGTTAGTTTTGGTATTAGTATTGATATTGGTTAAAATGGTTTTTAGTTTAGAAACACCTGAGAAACGGGCTGGTAAAAATTGCTTTAATTATTGTCAAACCTCAATTAATGTTAATTTATTTGTATTATATAAAGATTAATTTATAATTTATTTTAGGGAATCAAATTTATACTTAATTTTATAACAGTTACTATGAAGGATTTAGCAGATTTTAAATTTAGCATCCTCGGTGCGAGCCTGGAAATGGATGGATGGCAAGAGCTGTAACAACAAAATAAATTATGTTTTTATAAATTTACTTTTTATTTGAGTAAATAAACACCTGAGAAACTCGACCAAGCTTTAAGCTCGCACTGGCTGAGGCAATAGGCGGGCGGGTGGGGTGGTATTTGGTTTAGTTATTGTTATACAAACTATTAATGTTAATTTATTTGTAGTTCATAAAGATTAATTTATAATTTATTTCAGAAAATTAAATTTAAACTTAATTAATTTTAGAATAGTTATTATAAAAGATTAATGCAGATTTTAAATTTAGGAAATTTTTGAAGGAGCTGGAACAAATTTCCAGGGACATAGCAGTAAATGAACTTTAAATTGTGTTGTCTTGTGCTAAATAATTTACTAAAAATATATTACCCACAAATTTTAATTTTATTTTAACTATTAACTACTTAGGTGTCTGGAACCCGGTTGATTCTTTGTTGCTAATAACATACCTTTCCTTTCCTTCGGTTTTGTTATGTGTAAAGGGGAGGGCCCGGCGCCATCCAGGAGTCTTGCTTAGGCTTGGTCGTACACCCTGATCAATCAATCAATCAATAGATCGAAATTGAGCATAAACTGTCGCAGTTTGTACAGCCACACATCCTTTTATTTCTTTTGCAAGTGGTACTAATCGATGCAATATTCACTCTATATGATACTCGTTCTTAATATAATAATAAAACAATTTTCCATATTATAAAATATCGCAAAACTACACTAATCTGGCTAAACACAGTTACCCAGAGATCTATGTTCTTATGAATATGATGCTGTTCACATTTTGTTTCATCTAAGTAAATCATATTCCGTTAAAAATAGAACCGAAGAAGGAGTAATCCGAAATCGACATTCTAATAAAAAATACAAAAATTGTTACTATAAGGAAAAGTTTTTTCAATTAAATTAAATATTTAAAAATAACAAAGTTGTTTTTATTTTATAAAATTTATGAATGACAAAAAATCAACACAAAAAACCAAAATGGATATACACCATTACTTATTTTATTACTAATGTTGTCATTATGGTAATCTATATTAAACTGTAAACACGTTTATACCATAAAAATAAATTTTTTATTTGAAAATTAAATCGAGGGTTCATTTCACGAAAGATACCGAAGGTTGAGTGGTATTTCTAAAAGCAATATACCAAGTTATAAAAATGTTCGATTGTCTTATTGTATACAGTTAGACCACGGTGTGCCTGAACCACTTTTAAATGGCTCGGAAAACCACGTCTCTATTTTCTTCAAGGATCGAAAGTACCATGTTTGAGAAGTCCAAAACAAGAAAAATTAGCAAAATCACCGAAACCGTTTTGAAAAAAAACGCAATTTCAATTTTGTTTGGCGACGATATGAAAATTCACGATTTTTTTTCATAATTCTGTAGGTGTAGCCAAGAGATATGCTGAAATGCTTGAAAAATAAATACATCGCCATATCTGTCTGTGTACAGACATTGTTTTGTTTCTTTTCACGTAAATATGTTTGTTGTTTTCAAATGTTTGCTTCAAAAATCAGCAGAAAGACTTTAAGAAAGAAAAATAAGATGTGGGATATTGTGGGCCCATTGAAAATTGAGGTAAAAAATGCTGTAAATATTAATCTTGATAATATTCGTTACCCATCTGCTGTCTGTAGCAGTTGCAAAATCATCATATACAAATTCAATAAACAAAATTCTGAAGAAACCACATTAGCTCTACCGGACTATTCTGGTTTTCTGGAACTCCCATGTGTAACACGATCTAAAAATAAGATACTTTGTGACTGCAAGTTGTGTGAAATTGCGAGACGTGCACCAGACAATCTGTGTCTAGGAAATTCAGCGAAAAGAAAAGTGATCAAGAAAAAGTGTAAGAATGCAGAGGACCACTGGATAAAAACAAAATTTGCACTTTACTTAAATGCATCCCTATTCTCACTGAATTTATTTCAAAAAATTTGTCTACCAAAGAAAAGGAAAAAATTAGCTTCATCAATGCTAAAAGATATTCTACACGTGCCAGAACACTCAAACAATGAAGGACAGTTGCGGTTATCTCAAAGGAGAGGCAAAAAACTACCAGTTTCAGTGAATTCAAACAATGTGGATAAAATCTAAAGAAAAGAAACAGTCGCAGCTATCGACATATTGAATTTTAGTACAGAATTGGGGTTGTCTACAAGAAAGACACATTCTCTAACTGCTGCTTTGCGAGTTGGCAGTAAGAATAGGAAAATGTTTCAGCCCAACTTGAAGCAGGACCTGCTTTTGTTGAATCATCAGCTTCATTCGTTTTTTGAATCTCGTGTTTGTGACGTATTGAATACCACGAAGTCTTGTGTAATAAATAGATCTGGATGCTTTGTTTGTTGTAATAATGTACAAGGTTTAGTTACATATATTCGAGAAAAAAAGAGGTTTGCAAGAAGTAGATTTGAAAATTGGGCCTGACGGTGGTGGAGGGTTTTTGAAGATTTGCTTATCCATTCAATCAAGATTCGAAGGAGCCGATAATAATCCACATTTCAAAGGGGCCAGGCAGCATTATGATGATGGAGTACACGCCAATAAATTTAGGGACACGGGAGTGAAAAAGTTATTCATCCTTGGTACCATTTCTGATACACAAGAAAATTATGTGAATGTTTGCACTCTGTGGTCCTCTCTACATTTGAATGACTTAAAAGTCATGACCATTGCCACAGACCTAAAAATGGCCAATATAATAACTGGGGTCATGGCTCATTCTTCTCATTACCCGTGTACGTGATGTACTGCATCAAAAGATCTCTTGAGTAAGTGTGGAAGTTATAGAACCGTTGGTAGTTGCCGTGAAAATTCAGACGCCTTCAAGAATAGTGGCAGTAAAAAAATTAATACCAAGAATTTTTACAGTCACGTATCTTAACTTATTTTTACAGAGAATCCAGAGACAGAAATCATCGATATAATACCTCCACCTGAACTGCATCTAATGCTCGGGGTAGCAAACACGTTGTATGGGCACATGCTGAGGGAATGCAAAGACGATACTGAGAAATGGGCAAAATCGTGCAATGTAAGCAGAGAATTTATCCATGGATCTCCTGGTTTCGCAGGCAATGCCTTCAAAAATTTGTTGAACAAGATAGATCTGCTTCGGGCAAAATGTAGTGTTCATTGTTTAAAATATGTTAGATGTTTTAATGATTTTTCAAGTGTCGTCAATTCATGTTTCTCAAGTAGTCTTGACGAAAATTGAGGTGTATATTTCAGAATTTCAAAGAAGTTATTTGGACCTCGCAATACCAATAACGCCAAAAGTTCATGCTGTCTTTTTCCACGTTTCTCATTTTTGCCGAAAAATGGAGAAAGGACTCGGGAACTACAGTGAGCAAGCTATGGAGTCAGTTCACCATGACTTAAAAAATACCTGGATGAATTATAAAGTCCACCATACACATCCAGATTATAGCTCCAAAGTTCTAAGAGCTATACAAGAATATTATTCTCGCCATGTTTAAGGTTCAAGGTGTTTCTGGCTTTTGTTCCACAGCCTTGAATAAACAATGACCGTCAAGAGAAGACATTTTTTCGTGTAAGGACTATATTATGATTTGGGCAGCCTAAATAAATTTTTCCTTTTCATTTTGATGTCTCCATGTATTTCATTCAATAATCTTGATTTTCGTAATTTTGCAAATAAAGTTGCATTACCTAATTCGATAGATTTCGTCCAATATTACTGATTTGGTCTGGGAAAGTTGATCTTTGTTGAAAATATTAAAACTTTCTATTCTCGATTCTTCTTTCTACAATAGAGAACAAACAAGCTGCAAAAAAGTCGTAAATTTCCGTATCGTCACCAAAAAAATTTTGAAATTGCGTTTTTTTCAAAACGGCTCCGGGGATTTTGCTAATTTTTGTTTTTTTGGACCTCTCAAACATGGAACTTTCGATCCTAGAAGAAAATAGAGACGTGGTTTTCCGAGCCATTTAAAAGTGGTTCAGACACACCGTGAGACTGTATCACAAATTCCAAATTTAAAAAGTAAACAGAAAAGAGATTTTTAACTCATTTGGCTAAGTATATATTTATGCCCCTAATCACAAAATTTAATTCCCTCTATAACCGTACTATTTCCGATTAGTACTAAAACGGTATTCACAAAACGTATCTAAGTAGGCTCTTTAAACGTAAATTATGCTCTGTAAGTTCAAATTAACAAATTTATTGATGCAACCCCCCATATCTTGATTTTGAGGACGCATAACTCAGCCCCTCTACTATGTTCTAACATGTCTTTTTTAGTACCACGTTCTTCCCGACAGCGACTAAAAACCGGCAAGAGTTCAAGTTTATTTAATTTGCATATCGTCGTGTCCAAATAAGAGTATTACATCTACAAATCGCTATTTTTTTGAAGAGGCTTTAAAGTTGTTAATGGTAATTTCGGCTTAATTTTTTTTTAGATAAAGTTCTTTCCAGAAAGTGTGGCAAGAATTTTATTTAAAAAAAATTAAGCCAAATTTAACATTAAAAACTTGAGACGCCCCTCCAAAAAATTAATGGTTTACAGATGTAATACTCTTATTTGGACACGACGATATTTAATGTTTTGCGAATAAAAACCAGCGAGAATTCAAATTGATATGATTTGCACACAACATTGATTTCTATAGGATTTCTAATTCTTCACATCGCATTCATGTTGATATCGGGTTTCGATATTGGTGTAACTGAAACAATCCGCATATTAAGTGTATTGAATTCATGAAGTTGTTACTCTCTAATTGCAAATATATTCTATATTGAGTAAATAATTAAAAATATGTATGTGAATTATGCCGAATATACCTCAAATCGACGGACATATGATGGAGACGATCTCCATCGATTGAAGTAGCGCGTTGTCCGAGAAATTTTGCCGCTATGATGTGAACTGAGCTGGGTTATACGTGTTATACGTACAAATTTTATTATTATGTTGCCAAAGTTATTTTGTATTGACACCCTATTGTGAATGAGCTCATGCTCAAAATGGGGTGCCGTAAATTTAGAAGTTAATAGCAAATAAATAAATAAATAAATAAATACCAATATAAAGAATGTTACCATGCCAATATAGGACCACTTTGAAATATTTAAGGGGTTTCGAAAAATGAGGTGAAGCTCGATAATCCCTTCATTTTTATGGTGAAATACAAAACAGTTATGCTAATTAAATTCTATACAATTTTATTTTTTGTTATTTTGCATATTTTCACAATGCACGAGTATTACTTAGAGCACACCCACATTAAGCTCACAAATTGTTGAAATATAAGAGCCAAACTAGGTATCCAAAGGAGAATTATCCACTCTATTATTTTTGTCATTAACTGAAATCGCCCCGTCAACAATTATACACAATAATGAAACTATTGCGGACACAAACTTTAACAAATAATAAACAATTCTATTAATCATAATTTACCTTTTGTTATAATCAACCAAACCACCACAGCTTCTTATTTTCTTCTTGTATTTTCTTATGGCACTGGAAATTTACTGATGGAAAAAGTCCATTCGATCTATCATATTACAATGAAATTTTCGTTTGTGTATAGCTATTATGTGGTTATAAATTTTGTTGTTGATATATTAAATTTTAATTTTACATTTAATATATTTATACTTTTAGCTAAATTTAATTAAAAAATGTATCTGTTTAATATCAAAATGTAAATTGATTGAACTGAAAGAAAAAATGAATCTATGATTTACATATTCGGTTCTCATCACTATCTCGATGAACGTAAAGGAGTACATGGCCGATCATTTTTAATGGTCAAAATTAAAGTGTCGTGATATTGTTCTAGTTCAAGATAATGTCTCACCTTTCAAATTATTTTATTAAAGGTTCATAGAACTATCGTTATGTTTTTTATTAAATTTCTTATCTACTATTAAAATCATAAACGTACAAAAAGAACTTTTGGTTTATAAAATTTTTATTATCCCAAAATTGAACCATACTAGACAAAAACATCTGCATGAAAAAAAAACAAATGGAGATAATCAAACTAAATAACGATGAAACTAGCTAGATACACTTGAATATTGATGGTTGAGAAAGCTAAGTAGTAGAAATGAAGAGATAAATCGTAAGCCAGTAAGGTAAATAAGTGTCGAGTGAAATAATTAAAAACTTAAAATCCCAATGTTAACCCCTTAACGCATAATTTTTTTGAAAAAAAAGAACGTCAAAAACAATCTTTATTTGAACATATTTGTAAACAATTGTGGTCTATAGTACGCGTTGCGTTAAACATCGTAAATTTTTCTTCGCCATTTAATAAATTTATTAAATTTTCATTTTATTCATCTAATAGTATTTTGTAGTATTTTTGTTGGCTGTTATTGTGCTTTAATTTTCTTTTTTATCTTGTTTTAACAAGAACATTTGCTAACAATTTGTGTGTGTTATACAATTTGTGTTTGCCATCAAGTTGTGTTTTATACAAACTTTTGACCGTCAAAGTGCTAATATTATAATTATTTATTAATTTGTGATAATGTCCGTGTGCTGCAAGTGTAGTGTAAATATAACTGATAACTTTTTTTCTTGTTCTGGTGAATGCAAGAAAGTAGTACATTATGGTTGTACGGGAATAAAAAAAACAGTGTTTGATGTAATATCTGCAATTCCTAATTTTTTATGGCGTTGTAATGAGTGTAGTGATCTTTTTAAAGTGTTGAAGGAAAATAATGATCATCTTACTAATGCTATGAACTCTATTTCAACAACTTTGCTTGCATTAAAACATAAAACGACATCTTTAAATGTTGACCTGGTAACCGCAATAAAACCAAAATGTAATCATGCTACATCGAAATCCAAAAAATTGCAAAATAACAATGTTGAGCCGTCGTCACGAACTACGAGATCAAGGGGTTCGTCAACAACAACAAAGGCTGAGCCTATTGCTGCTACTCAATCATCAAGTGATAATAATAATAATAATTCCCCCAAAATTATTATTGGGAGTGGTGGTCTTGATTCTACTCTGCGCACTGTTGAACCTGTAAAATGGGTTTTTGTTTCACGTCTGTGCAAGGATGTTATTGACGATGATATGGTACTGTATCTAAAAAATAAATTTGCCATTGATAAACCTATTCTGGTTCGGATGAGACGTAATGATGGCCGTGACTATATATCATTCAAAATTGGGGTTCCGGATAACAAATTCAACCTGCTGTTGGACTCATCATCTTGGCCTCCTGTGGCCCTATTCTGGCTATTCCCTGGGAATTGGGAATTGAACTATTTTCACAGTATTCTAGCAGTTTGGAATTATTTTTTCCAAATGTGTATTCTGGCGATTGGGAATTTTTAATGTAGGGAAAAAATAATTCCATTTTATGTAAGTTTTGACGTTTGTTTTTCCCAAATTTTTTTTTTGGGAATTAGAAGAAACTGGTTGTTTTGTGTATTTTCATTATTTTATTTACAATGTAGTATCGGTAAAGTTTTTATTTTATATGTAGAAAATAAAATTTTTGAATAATGGCGGCTGCAGAATTTGAAACAGTGTTTTTCCCCATTGGATAATTCCCAATTACGCCAGAATACACTTTTGGGAATTGGCGAATAAAAAATTGGGAATTATTGAAGTTTGGAAATATAGCAATATTTTTCCCAATTCCCAATTCCCAGGGAATAGCCAGAATAGGGCCACTGGTGTATTAATCAAAGAATTTGTAAATTATCGTCGGCAATCATCGAATAATTTTTTAGTACCTCGGTCGGCTTTAACGGTTTAAAGCCTACATTTAATTCAAAGTCAAGTTCAAAGTTAAGTTCAATCTCAATCTATTATCAGAATGTTGGTGGTATGCGCACAAAATCAACGCATTTTTCATTATTTCTATCGTCGTCTTGTTATCCGATATATGTTTTATCTGAGACATGGTTGATACCAGGTGTTTTAAGTTCGGAATTCTTTGATGGTAATTATGTTACATACAGATGTGACCGTTCCAGCCTAACAAGTGATAAATCAGATGGTGGTGGAGTTCTTGTAGCTGTGCATAATTCTATTATAAATTATGATGTAGTATGTCCGAATAATACTGTGGAATATGTTGCTGTGAAATTATCTTGGACAGTAAAATCAATGTATTTATATGCTGCATACGTCCCACCTCTGAGCCCTGTTGAGGTTTATAGATTACACTGTGCAAATATTTATTATTTTGTATCTGAGTGTAGCATACATGACATCATATGTGTATTGGGTGACTTCAATCTTCCGGGTTTATGTTGGTGTGCTGATGATGATAATACTACTTCTGTTTTTCCATCCAATGTTACGAGTGATGTGGAACAAATTTTTATTGATACCATATTGTCTTTAAATTTACATCAAATTTGCAAAGTTGCTAACTTGAATGGTACAATTTTGGATCTAGTTTTACTGAATGATCCTAATTGTGGATTGGTTACTAAGTCGTTGGAGTCTTTTGTTCCTGATAGATCTCATCACAATGGATTGGATATCAATTTTGACTGCCAGGAGCTGTTTTGTAAATTCATCAACAATGCACAGCCAAAGTTAAATTTTAATTTTAATAAGGCCAATATTGCCGGTCTGCAGAAGTTTTTTGAAATGGTGGACTGGGATGGAACTTTTAATTCTAAATTGAGTGATGTTAACGCTTTGGTCGACTCATT
This sequence comes from Tipula vernalis, assembly GCA_958295665.1. Lineage (NCBI taxonomy): Eukaryota > Metazoa > Arthropoda > Insecta > Diptera > Tipulidae > Tipula > Tipula vernalis. Next base: position 189,338,750 of record OY282559.1, read on the forward strand.
TTATTTGATTGTACTTGAGGCTTTCGACAAACATGTACCTAAATGCTATAAACGTAAGAATAACCATCCTCCATGGTTTGACAACAATTTGGTCAATTTAAGAAACAAAAAAAATAAGGCACATACATTAGCCAAAGGTTTGAGTGATAACTTGGATTGTCTTAATTCTTTCCGACAACTACGCCGGGAATTTGATAAGGAACAACACCGAGCGTATCGGAACTATATTTCACGGCTGGAAGATAATTTAATTTCAAACCCAAAACTATTTTGGCCTTTTGTTGATGTCAAAAGAAAATGTTCCGGTTATCCCCAAATGATGTCGTTAAATGATGTAACTGCCTGTAATGCTGAGGACATATGTGAATTATTTGCAGAATTTTTCCAATCAGTCTATAAAAAATACAATGATAATGCTATTGATGTTTCCTTAGGACCTCGTATTCCGCAGCATCAAAATTTAATTGGAATACCTTATATTTCAGAAAAAGATGTCAGCCTTGGTATATCCAAGATGAAATCGGGATGTGGTTTTGATAATATACCTGCAACAATACTTAAAGACCTTAATAGCTCGCTATCATTACCATTATCTCTGATATTTAATGCGTCTCTGAAGAGTGGTGTATCTCCGTTGATATGGAAGAAGTCATTTATAATTCCCATTTTTAAATCCGGAAAACGGAGTAACATTACAAATTATCGAGGCATATCAATATTATCATCGATTCCAAAATTATTTGAGCTTATTGTTTCTGATTATTTGTATTTTAATGTTAAATCTTCATTAGCACTTCAACAACATGGATTCGTAAGACATCGGTCTACCACTACAAATCTCTTAAGTCTAACATATAAAGTGTTTAGCGCTTTTGACTCCAAATGTCAGCTGGATGTGGTTTTCACAGATTTTGCGAAAGCATTCGACTCGCCTCAGTTTGAGCTACTTTTTGACAAACTGGATGGATTTGGAGTGAGTAAATTGTTTTTGGATTGGATTGGATCGTATCTGCGTGATCGGAAGCAGGTAGTGCAAATTAACGGGTTTACGTCTAAGATGATTGAAGTTCATTCTGGAGTACCTCAGGGCTCACACCTAGGACCAGTGTTGTTAAACGTTTTCATCAATGAAGTTGCTTCTTTGTTCCAGTACTGTGACTGTGAGTTATATGCTGATGATTTGAAAATATCAAAAACTGTATGTAGCCCGCAGCAATGTAATGAAATGCAGAGTGATCTTGATTTGCTGTATAATTGGTCAATTGTGAATAAATTGAACTTGAATTTGGAAAAGTGCAAGATTATGAGCTTCTCCAGGAAAAAAGCAGTTATTCATCATCAATATCTTATTGGTAATCACCAGCTTGAACGAGTTATGACATTTAAAGATTTGGGTGTTATTTTGGACCATCAATTGAATTTCCGAGACCATATCAATTTAATAGTGGCTAAGTCTAACTCTCTACTTGGCTTTATTCGTCGTATCACAAAAGATTTTCGTAATCCACAATCAATTAAAACTTTGTATTGTTCCATTGTTCGATCTAATTTGGAATATGCGTCGAGTATTTGGGATCCTGCTTACCATACTTATATCGATAGAATTGAACGGGTACAGAAGAAATTTAGTATTGACTATCTTCATAAATTGAATTGGCCGTTTGATCCGGACCTTCCAATGTGGCTGAATAAAAAGAATTTGCCATCCTATAATGACCGTTGTAAAATTGCTAATTTGGACTCATTGCTTGTAAGACGTAGATGTGCTGCTTCAACAGTCATCGCTGATTTGCTGAACAATTCTATTGACTGTCCGGAACTACTTGCAAACATTGATATTCATGTGCCCTGTAAACCTACTCGGGTCAGGGATTTTATATATTTGCCGACATTTATTTGACATTTGACATTAACATTAATTTTAATTACACATATGTAGTACACTCCATTTTGAGCATATTGGCTCATTAATCTTAAAATTTTCTACACAAAAAAAAAAAAAAAAAAAAAAAAACACTTAAATCGAACTATGCATATAATGCTCCGATCCCATCTATTTGTCGACAATTTAATCATAATTTTGATGTGTTTGATTTTAATATTTCTAAATGTACTTTTAAAAAGCAAATCAAAGCTAAATTATAAAACTATTTATAATTATAATTATTGTAATCAAAAAAGGATTTTTATCCCGTTGATTTTTAGAATAAATAAATAAATAAACAATAGTTACATTATTATATGAACAACAATTGAACAACAAATCAACAATTTGTTTTATTTTTTCAATGTACACGGAGAAAAAAAATTACTAATTTCTTTCCTAAATGCTGCCGTGCTAAGAAAAAAAGTCACATTTGCCTTTTTGTAGTTTTGAGTAATTTCAATTTTCCTGTTTTTGTTTGCCATGTCTTACTATGAAACTTGACTACTAAATAACGTGATTTTATGGTTGTGAAATTATGTGTATTTATTTAATTAGTTTAATAGTGTTGGTTAAAAGTAAAACGTGTTACTTATCTATATATTAAAAACGTGTTATCTATATATAAACTACAGGGTGATTGACACGAAGTGTTATCAACTTCAGACTGTTATTGCTGTCAAACCAGTGAAGACAGAGCACTCAAATTTAAACTAATGACAGTTCATCCTATTGTTTACAAGCGTACAGAAGCATTTTAGTGGGAAATATTCAGAAAAAAAATTATCCGCAATGGAATTCAAGCGTAATAGTGTGATTTCTCTATATTTGGCTGGAAAATCACAGCCGCAGATTGTTAACCAGTTAAAACATCTGCATGTGAATAAAATGTTTGTGTATCGCACCATAAATCGTTATACCGATACTGGCAGCATTGCAAAACGCCATGGTGGTGGACCGAAACGCACTGCAACATCGCCGTATATCATTCGAAAGGTGAAGGCCAAATTGGCTCACATTTCGCTCGAACGGATGCAGCACATATTGAAAGATCATCTTGGACTAAAGGCCTTGAAATTCCATAAAATGCATGGTCTCACCGATGCTCAAAAAAAGGTTAGAGTGGAAAGAGCAAAGGAGTTTGGAATTTGGTTTTCTCCGATGAGTCACCGTTCGTTATTGAGCAATATGTGAACAAGCAAAACGACTGGATTTACTTGCCCGGCCGTTCTACTGACCAACGGATTGCCACTCGAAACCAAGCGCCGCCGATGGTGATGGTTTGGGCCGCCGTAACGGCCGAAAGCCATTCACCGCTCGTTTTTTTGGACCGTGGCATCAAGATAAATGCTCAAATTTATCGGTATCATGTGTTGGAGAGAGCGTTGAAGCCTTGGGCACAAAAACATTTCGGCCGCAGAGTCTTGACATTTCAACAGGACTCGGCGCCGAGTCATAAAGCGTGCGTCAATCAAGATTGGCTGAGAAACAACGTTCCGCGGTTAATTTCCACTGCCCAATGGCCACCAAATTCACCGGATGCAAATCCGCTAGATTTCTCGGTTTGGGGTATTTTGAAGAGCAAGGTTGGGACAAAAAAATACCAAAGTGTCGATCATCTCAAGCAAGCGCTTCGCCGGGAATGGGCCAACATACCGCAGAGCCACTTTCGTGCTGCATGCAATAGCTTTGTCGGTCGTTTGAAGACCGAAATCGCGTCTAAGGGTGTCCAAATCAAAAACTGCTAATGCAATTCGAAAATTTAAATATTTGTGAACATTTTTTACTTTGATTCAATAAAATTAATCAAAAAATAAAAATTCTGTGGCGTTTTGTTTTGGTAACACTTCGTGTCAGTCACCCTGTAAAATGGCAAGTCACAGAGATACTGATCTAAACTTGATATGGCTGAGTGAAATTTTATAATTTTAAGCAAATAAAATTACAAAGTTTTATATCTTATGTGCTTGTGTATTGTGGGTGCATGGTAGTTATAATGTTAAATCGAAATATCTCAAGATAATTTTCAATTTTATTTTATTTGTTTTCAAACCACTTTGTACGACAGTCATGTTTCCATTTTAGTCTGTTGTAAGTGTTAATTTTGGATTTTATTTTTATGAGATATTTCGGACCACACAAATTGTAATGTCACGCAAGCTTGGTTAAGATTTATTCAAGAAATATGTTTGATATTGTCATGTTAAACTATAAAAATACAAATAAATATTTATTCTTTTGATTAGGTTAGGTTAGGTTTGGGTGGCGGTCCACTAGGACCAGGCATATATACAAAAAAGATCCGAAGCCATATCACGAATAATTGTTTCCTTCTACTCATTGGAACCATTTTGAGCTGTTAACAAAGCGCTTTATACTCCTGACGTCCACTCTTGTTTCGTGCCAGACGAGGGCAGGTGCAAAGAAGGTGAAGTAATGTCTCTTCCTCCTCTTCGTCCTCGCAACAACGACAGTAGTCATGTGAGAAGACACCAAGTCTACTCGCATGTCTCCGTATGAGACAGTGTCCCGTAATCACTCCAACAACCACACTGATCTAACTTCGCTGAAGTGAAGAGAATATTGGGCTTCCAATATAATTTGCTATCCAAAACGAGATCCAGAAACTTCGCTTCAACTGTAAAAGTCAAGCTGACCCATTTAAAGTGAAAGGATCGATGTGAGAAAGTTTATATTTCCTAGAGAAGAGAACCAATTCGGTTTTGTGTGGGTTCGCATTTAACCCACAGCCATTGCCCCATAATGAAAGAGTGCCCAGGGTATTTTGCATAAACTCACTAAGGGTGCCGGGATATTGACCACGGATACCAATAGCAACTTATTCCGCATAGGCAACCATTTAATATACCTATGGAGCAGTCGGAATTTGATGAGGAGGTTAAATTTATTCAGAACGCGGCCGTAGCCAATGGGTATTCTACTCAATTTGCTGCCCGAGCTCTAGTTTATTCAATACAGAATATTTGTTGCAAATTTCTTCCCTCAACCAGACCTTCTTAATCACTTTCTCCACTTTGTTAGTGATATTATTATTTATCGCGAACTTAACTTTCATGAACTTAGGAATTGTTTTAAATTTTTTGCACTGTCTCAAAAATTTTATATGTGATAAAGTTTTTACTACTTTAATTTTCAATTGCAGGTAATTATCTAACTCCTTTTTCTGGATGGTATCCATTTCAATATTAAACATTTTTTAAAAAAAAAAATTTTTTTTTGAAGCGGAGTGACGTAAGTGATCTTTTTATAATTAATATTATTTCGTATAATCACAAAACACCAACAGTTTTCACTTACTTAAAAATAAAAAAAACCAAACTTTTTATTTTTGAATTTATTTACTTTTATTTATTTAAAATTACAACTAGTTTCGATCTTGTAAAGATCATCATATCACTAACAAAGTGGAGAAAGTGATTAAGAAGGTCTGGTTGAGGGAAGAAATTTGCAACAAATATTCTGTATTGAATAAACTAGAGCTCGAAACATATTACACACACTTGAAAATTACCTCTAAATATTATTTAGATAGTGTAAAATTTAACTGTTTGTGGTTAGAGTTCGATAGTAATGTTCATAGGAGAATATTAAAAGTGCATAAAGAACAAAACCAGATTCATCGCAAGAAAATTCAAAAACTCAAAAATAGCCGCAGCATTAATATTAGAGAACGGGTTCCATTCATCGATAACTTCGTCCACAACATGTCATCTACAGAATTTACAGTCAACGAATTAAAAATCCTCAACAATGGGTTAAATTTTGCAACAAAACCTGCCGCAGCACCTCTGGAAGATCATCACAGTGGATATTGAAAGTGGAATAACTCGCTGCCCCTCCTTGGTCAAAAACAACATTAGGTTTGAGGCACAGAAAATTATTCTTCAACACAAAGGAAAGAAGGATAGCAAAGCCTCATCTACATTGAAAACCATCACGGCTCTCAAAAAAAAGAAGGACATTGTTTTTCTGAAAGCAGACAAGGGGAACGCGGTCGTCATTTTGGATAAACGGGATTACGATGAACGAGTATTATCAACAATAGCCGAAGGTCCATACAAAGAACACACTTGGAGAAACAACAATCCAAGGGACCCTCTCAACAACATGGTCAAACAAGCCAAAAATGTAACAAAGGAAATAGCAGCTATATTGAATGATCGTCAATTAGAGTACAAATTTCACGTTACCAATCCGAAGGTATCGAAGCTTTATGCATTGCCGAAAATTCATAAGCCCGGTAACAAGATGAGACCAATTGCATCAAATATCTCGACACCTACAGAAAACATGGCTAAATGGTTGTTGAAAGAGCTGGAAATGATTCCACCACCAAAAGGATGCAGTATAATAAATTCAAAGGAGTTAGTGGAAAAACTAACAGACATAACATTAGCTCCTGATGAAATATTAGTATCATTTGATGTGACAGCATTGTTCCCGAGTATCCCAATAAAAACGGCAATACACAATTTGGAGGATCATCTTTTAAAAAATCAAGTACAGGCAAGTCTAATACAAGCTTACATCAAAATTGTCTATACATGCATGGAGCAGAATTTTGTTCAATTTCGAGATAAATTTTACCAGCAAACATCCGGAACATCCATGGGAAGCAAATTGGCGCCATACCTAAGCAAAGTATTCATGAGCAACATGGAGGAAAATCTAAAACAAAACTTCAACCTGTTCCCGAGGATTTGGCTTAGATATGTAGATGACATTTTTGCAATAGTGAAACAACCTCATTTGCCAGCTATTTTCAACCATATTAATACAATAGATCCAGCAATTAAGTTTACAATGGAAACCGAGGAAAATGGCATTTTGAACTTCCTGGATATAAAAATCATCCGAAATAATAACAATAAATTAAAATTTGGAATTTTTAGAAAGTCTACAAATACAAATAGATTCATAACAGTAGATTCATTTCACCATGTGACGCACAAGCAAGCAGCGTTTCATTCTATGGCGCATAGATTATTTAATATACCTATGGAGCAGTCGGAATTTGATGAGGAGGTTAAATTTATTCAGAACGCGGCCGTAGCCAATGGGTATTCTACTCAATTTGCTGATAACATTATCAACAAGCACAAAGCCAAGCACATCAAATCATCACTCACCACATTACAACCAGCCATGGAAACGGTGAATACTACTAGAGTCAGCGTTCCATACTTTCCGGATATCACCAATAAACTTCAGCGCGTCTTCCACAAACACAACATAGAACTTGTCACCCGTCCATCAACAACCATCAAAAAGGATTTAAACAACTTTAAAGATAATGTAGCACAAGATTTACGGTCTGGAATTGACCAAATTAAATGTTCTGATTGCCAAGACACCTACATCGGCCAGACTTCGAGAGATTTCAGCACTAGGCTTAAAGAACATGAAAAAGCCAACTGGAATAAATCTAGTGTTGCATATCATATGTTCCACCATAACCACAAAATAGACACCACTATTTCAAAAATAATAAAAACAGTACATCAAAAATGGAAACTAGACGCATACGAGTCATACCACATCGCCAACACCACAAATCTCATGAACACAGATGATGCAAAAATTAATTCCCCCTTATTTAAAATAACTTTTAAAAATTAACCATAACAAGCGCAACACCCCTTATTTTTAATTAAATTTGTGGGTTTGTCCGCCTCCGTTTTTTTTTTCTTTCTTTTATATTTTTTTAGTATTTTTTATATATAAGTCCTTTTTATATTTTTTTTGTTTTTTTTTTTTACCTGTTAAACAAACATTTTTGTATATATAAGAGTTGTTTTTACTTTGGTTTTTTAATTGCAAAAATTACCTGTAGATGATCTTTACAAGATCGAAACTAGTTGTAATTTTAAATAAATAAAAGTAAATAAATTCAAAAATAAAAAGTTTGGTTTTTTTATTTTTAAGTAAGTGAAAACTGTTGGTGTTTTGTGATTATACGAAATAATATTAATTATAAAAAGATCACTTACGTCACTCCGCTTCAAAAAAAAAATTTTTTTTTTTAAAAAATGTTCAATATTTAGTTGTAAGTCCATTATTATGAATGCCAGGCGCGGATCTCCTTTTCATAGAGTAGTATTGTACTCCATGCTTCATGCACTGCCATGACTTCGCCTGTTTGCTTGTGTTTTGGGTCGTTATCTTGTTGAAACACCCATTTCAGAACCACTTCATACTCAGCATATGGTAGCATGATGTCTTCAAGTATTTTAAGTGCACTATAAATAAATAAATTTCCGGATAAATTTCCATGATGTCCGTTATGGGATATATCGGCCAAAACAACATGGTATGAGAAGCAAGCCCAAACCATAAATTTTACACCACCATGCTTAACAGTCTTTACTGTGTACTTTGGGTCGTATTTTTTAATATTTTATTAAATGTTACTATCGTCATAGTAACTTTTCCTAATTATTTTTTAGAAGTCGTTCCGATAATAAGCCACTATTCCTAAAGTGAGCTAAACCTGTCCTCTCCCTATAACGGGCTCCTATCTTTTATTGCAATGGCTCCTTACAATTTTTTTCTGTGTATCTATCAACCGGTGTAAAGAATGATATTACGAACATTAGGCATCACCTCAACACAAGCAATAGTAAAGCGAAAAAGATTCTAATGATACGTTTAATTTTATTTAAAAGAAAATTGTTTTAGTGCATTGTATCATTTGCACATTTTACAATGTAAACTATTACGAAATGTTCAATGTGGAACGATAAAATTCATGTTATGCTACTTTATTTTCCGGCTTCCTCTATGTATCTATGAATTAAAAAACCAAAAATAACAAAATTTGAAAGGAAGAATCGTACCTAATAAGTTCTAAACCCTAAAGTAAAATTTATCATAATATTTTACTTACAAAAACCAAAAGTAAGGTACCAAAAGTACCAAATTTAAAAGTAGATGCTCGAGTTATCATGTGTAATCCATGTATATCACATGCTCCAGTAATCTCGAGCGAGCGCGTTAAATGGTTAAATTTAATAAATAAAGCTCAGTGATTAAAGAAGTTGTTGTTTAGTTTGATAATACCACCAGCAAAATTACTGCAGATTTTCAATTCCGCACGATAGATCCAACATTTATTTATATTTTAATGCAGCATACAAATATGTTTATATTGTATATCTATCGCATAAGTTGAGGTTTTGTTCTGTAAATGTAACGTAAACGTAATAAAAAATGTTGGTGGTTGGTGGTATGTATGCATATAAAAACTTAAAGCATAAAAGCTCATAAATCTTGTTAGTTATCACATTTTTTTTTAACGATTTCATCCTTTTATATACTCAGATTTTTATACTAAATTAGACTTTTTTATATACTTATATTCCAAATAGTTTCCAAGCGATACTAGCTATAATATGTTTATTAAGCCACACATAGGGAAACACAGATACACACTTACACTTAACAAACTAAATGTTTTTTCTAAAGGAACAAGAGGACCACACATTGGCCTAAATTTCTTTAAACATATTCATTTACTGTTGTGTATGGAATGAAACACCTGTTGACCGTATGTCGACAGGAAGATTATAATATTTTGTTTCAAAAAATATGTGAAAATGAATTTTATATCCTACATATCCTGTCCTGAATTAAAATAAAAATGTTATATATTAAATTCAAACTATTTAATCCAGATTAAATGATGGCACACATTTATTTTTTGTTATGTTAATTTAAATTTTTATAGTAATAAAATATGTACCGTGTTCCCATTGACGGTATCACCCCTAATATTCTGACTTATGAAAATATTATGTTTGTCGAAAAAAACGTACATATTCATCTGATTTCATTATCACATAACATCGAGGGAGCGGAACAGCCCATGAACAACAATCGCACAAAACAGAGACTCCGCAAAAATCATGTTTTGTCATTTATTTGATAAAATTTAAATTAATTTTTGAAAATTTTTTCAGTTTTTCATTTTTTATGTGTAACAAAATAAAGTTTGTGTATATTACGTATGTACATTGTACATATATAATTTACCTTGTATTTTTCATTTGATGGTATCAGCAAATTTTATTTTGTCGAGCTTTTCTCTGTATGTCGGATATAATTTAATGTTATTGATTTTTTTGCCTTCCTGCTGCCGCTCTCCGTTGTCATATCATAACATATCATAGCTTTACATGTTTGTATATATATATGTTTTGTACATATGTATGAAGGAATTGTAGTATTTTTCGGTGTGTGACACAGTACATTTGAAATGAATGGATTTGGTTTTTTTTTTTTTTTTTTTTTGAAATAGAAGTAATGAAGTCGAAGAGGTAGAAGTAGAAAAAATTTGGTATTTTCAAGGTATTTTCTGTGAAAATTGTATTTCTCTTGAATGCTGATTGGACAATTTAGATAAAATTATTTTTATTGTTACGTGGTATTTGGAACAACAATAATTGTATATCATTCGTTGTAATCGTAACATGTTACTACATAGTATACAACATCATGTACACAGCATAGCAAAAAAAAAAAAATTGGGGAATGTATGAACATTTACCAAATATACCATATTATATGTATTCGTATGTGGGTAACTTCTATACAGCAAAATGATAAATGTACATATTGCATCTTTGAATTTTAATATTTCCGCGCAATATGTGCGGTTATGGTTGAGAGATAAATGGAATATATGTAGAAATTTTATAGTTTGCACTATTTTTTGTGTTTCCAAATTGAGGTCATTGCTTGAATAATTGCTGTAATTAAACAAGAAAAGAAGTACTTATATATTTATTTAGTTTTAAATGTTTTTGGTGTAGATATGAAATTTGGCTGATATAATTTAATTTTTATTTTGATTTGGAATTATAACAATTGGTAATGATTTTATTTGGTTGTTTTTGAAATGATCCTTTACACCCATCCCTCGATTTACGAAATCTCTTTTTACGAATGTTCGGAAAATTTACGAAAAATTCGGTTAACGAAATTTCATGAGTATCTTGGCATAGCATGAGTGCGACTGGTTACTATGGGCTTATGCTATTTTTAAAGATAAATTTCAGAATCTTAAATATATTGGCTGGAATAATTGCAATTCCGCGATATAGAACGTGGTTGTAGTTTGTGTACTCTAAAATTTTATTTGAATAGACGGTATTATTTCTGACAACGATGGCCGCAAAACTCGTCAGTCGTGTAGTACTTTGAAATTTTTTCAGACTTTTGTCATTGGGATGGCCAAATTGGTCGAAAATCTCTTGAGTCATATTTAATTTGATTTTGGCAATTTAACTGAGTATTTTCTCAAACCCTGTATTGTTATGGGAACCATGATGATTTTTTGTTAGATCTATCAATTGCCATTACTCGGGAAGTTTTTCAGAATTTTGTGATGGAGATGGCTTGGTCAAATACGGCCGCAAAACTCCGGGAGTCGTTTTAATTTAATATACGTCTTTTTTAACCCCATTTTTATTGATATTTTCCAACAATACAAGACTTGAGAAAATACTAAGTTGAATTCCGAAAAGCAAATTAGATCCGCCTCCCGTGCTTTGCGATCATATTTGCCCACATGACCAAAATTCCAAAGTACTGTGTAGCAGAAACCTGCACGGGCCAGTCAAATTTTTACCCAACCCGACCCGGCCCGAAACTGAAATGGCCGGATCCGACCCGAACCTGTAACTAACAAGGCCTCCATTTTAGGACCACCTGCTGTTAACAGAATTGTCAATCATGTATAAATTTCCTGGAACGGTCGCTTCGCCAGCTGCTCAGCCTGGGGGGGGGGGTTAAATTCAGTTAGATTGACCTGTAACTGATCGCTATTTATCCAGGAAACGAAAAAGTACAACCCATCTATATACGACCACCGAATACTCACATCAATTTAGGTTCCCATATAAATTTTATCACTTAGCACATTTTTAAATTTAAAACGAAACGCAAATATTTACAATTAATTGACTAATAGTTTTTAACATTTTATTAAATTGATTTAAATAAAGGATTTTAATAAATAAATAAATATTGAAATTAATTCAGTTATAAGTAATCATTAAAAAATTTAATTATGACTATACAAGGAATTTTTAACACGGTACACCATTTCTTTAAATAATAATTTCTTAACATAATTGGGGTTTGTTTTAATTAATTTAATGAATTAAATTCCCCATTTGAACACTTAATATTTAATAAATTTTTTTTTTTTATAAATAAATAATTTGTAATAAATAATAATTAAGTATAATATAAATAATTTAGTTTACCTAAATTTACATGTTAATTGAACAATGGCGATGTTGATGATGATGATGCAAAAAAAACACGAACTTGTTGTCTTCATTTGAATGGATTTTAAATGTCGTATTCGCTGATTATATTCCGATTAAACTGACATAAATGTTTTATTTATTTTTATTTTTCCGTAGATTTAGTTTTTTCACATGGAACTTTATTAACACCGTAGTTCAATTAGGTTAATTTCAATTTGTTAATTTTAATGTTTGGTTTTATTTGTAGTTGATTAATTTATTTGATAATTTACATTACTTATGTTTTTATTTTGTTTTTACATATAAGTATATAACTATTTTTTGTGAGCGTTCATTTTACATATTCACTATTTCCTTAACCAAGTTTTAATTTAAATACAATTTTTGTGAACGTCCATTTAAACTTAATTTTACATAGCTTTAACTACTCTAGGGTTTCATTGGAACACTAGTATTTTTTATGTTAAACCGAAAAATGTATCGAAACTTTTTTTTTGTGATCTTATTGATTGTCAATTTTTAATTTAAATTTGATTGTAATTTACAACAACAACAACTATATATTTGCGTTTGTTTCACTTTTTATTCACGCCACTCTTTTTTTTTTTTTTTTGATTCACTAATTTAGTTAATTAAATATAATCTAACAATACCGAAGGAATTTATTGTTTTTATTTTTCATATTGATTTGGAATCACATATTCATGATCCATTTCAATCCAATAAAATTATTTTTTTTACAAAACACTTTCTTTTTAATTTTTATTTCTATTTTTTTTTTTTTGTGTACTGTCACCAATTATAATTGTGTGTACTCAAATTTTTTTATTTTTTTTCCGTCCTCGTCCAAACAAATTTCTGCTTATATACCATCCAAAAACAATAACACTCCCTCCACAAGTTAATTTCTTTTTTTTTTTTCCTTACCATATGCAACAATCGATCACTCTCGATAATTATTTTTGTACCAAACCAAATATTAGTAACCTGATGGTGGTCAGGTATTTTATGGCAGTATGGAGGCCTTACAAACCCGACTCTTCATAATATATTATAGTCCGAACCCGACCCGTCCCGAAAAAAAGAAATTCAAGCTAAAATGCAGTCATGCAGTCATTCCAACATTGTAAATATCCTAAAGAAAACACAATTACGAATTTAATTTTAATACTACATACATTTATGTATCTTTAGTCTTTACTTTTCATAAACACGTAGGTTTTTATTTGATGTTGCCATGTAAAAATAATATAGCATCGACGCTTACCGGTTTTAAACTTGTACGGCGTTCTTGCAGTACTTGTCCAGCTACGCTAAAGTTTCTTTCGGAAGTAGCACTGCTAGACGGAATACATAAAACGTGCCTAGCGACTTGCGCTAAATATTTATATTTTCCCTCTTTTCATGCCACCCGCTTTTTGTTCCAAATCCCACACATCCAGATGGCCCGCCGTTGATAAATACTTCTTTGTTTCGTTGTCTGGGAAAAATATACGCTGGTGGGAGATGGTTGTCAGCTGCATTTATGAAGCCAACAAATGTGACAAGTGATCCACGCTCCTCCGAAACACACTGGGAAATCTGTTTAATACCTTTTTCGGCTAGCACCTAGAAGAAACATAAAATGAAAACCCAACTCAAAAATCTCAATAAATGTTAAAAATAAAATAATTCAAAAATAAGAGCTTTGGCACATCCATGACTGTTGTAATGCCAGTTTCATCAGTGTTGTATATGTCTTCCGGTTGGAAATTATGTTTTTTCAAAACATATTCTAGATTGCTGAAAAAATCGCTAACAGCGGCTTGGTTGAACCCCGTTAACCTGGCCAAACTAGTTTTTTTTTGGTTTCCTTAATGAAATGGTGTTATTTCTTTATATAAAACCGCGCAACCATTCAATCCCAGCTCGGTTATTATCATCCCAAGATGATGGATGTGTACCAATTCGTCTTCCTGATCCTTGGTTAGTATTTGTTTTGCTGTATATTTTGATTGGTATTTTCTACCGGAGTTGACCAGAACTTCATCGTCACTGGTGTTTCCCGAATCTTCACCATTCCCAGTGTCAAAATTTATCATTTTCTTTAATCGCATAACCAATGTTGTTTTGTTACAATAATACCAAATTTCCGAGCTGCACAACATCGCGTTTCTTTATTTCTTACAACATCTCTTACTGCCTGTCTCATTGCTGTTTCGTCGATTAAACGTTGTTGTGTTTTGCGTTTATAATTTCGCACCATTTTCTATAATTTTTTTTTATTTACAGTCAAATTTAATCTCATATAGTACATTTGACGGTTATTGAATGTAGAATAGTGTGGCACATTTAACATCGTCAAACGTTCCCCATTTCTCAGTGTCAAATGTGCCTCACAAGCATCTTTTTCCAAAAAATATTTTTCTTTTATTAACATTAAACAATTTAATTAAACCGTTTTATTTAATAGTTATTCAATAGTTTACTGTAGTTACACAAATATTGAACCAATTATCACTAAAAATTACTTTAAAATAGTCTTACAAACTTACCGTAAAATTTACAACAAAACACTAAATAAATCAAAAACACGTGTACCTCGTTCCACGATTACATTATGACTGAGAATTTTCGGGTATAATATCTACTCGTAGTTTTAGAAAGGAAAAATATATGGTAGATGTGAGTAAGTTTAGTTAAGAGGAAATATACGAATTGGCTGGTGTCAAATTTACCCACCTGTCAAATGTATCTCACTTTCCATCAAGATGGTTCTGCTTGTATACAAATTTTAATTTTGCAAGGCTACCTTAAAAAAACCCATTTGCCCAACCCATGTAAAAAGGTTGTGCATTTTAGAATCCAAAATAAATTGTATGAGGCAAAAAAATTTAGATAAACAAATAATATGAATTACCAATATAAGCAAAATCTTCTACAATGTTTATAGAATTTGTACTTGCTTTAATGTGCAACATTTCTAAAATCGATCTTTTCGTACATTTTTTCTGTTTTTCGAGAATTTTGACGTTATCTAAACAGATTAAATGATTAAATGGTTGGTATCTTTCAAATGCTGTGAAAGTGCACTAATGTTTGAATTTATATGTGGATTTGCATCTCTTTTGTGTTGATAAATTCGTTTTTCTAAAAACTGCTTTGTTTGCCCTGTGTATTAAATTTGCAATCATGGGACTTATTGGGGAACCCATAGGTGAGCCAAAAATTTGTTTGTAAATTTTCCGTTTCACGTCAAATTCGTTTTAAGTTTATTAAATAAATTTGGTCCACCAACTATTGGGACTGCAATACCATTTTTCAAATTTATTTTACATGTTAAAAGTGCAATTTTCGGTTTAAATGATAACGATCGCATTAATAATCCGAATAATTTCATAAACATTTTAACAAATTTCAAAAACGGTACAAATTCACAAAATTAAACACCAATTGAAAAAATTATTTTAAATTGCGTAAAAAAAACTAAGTCATTTTTAAGAGACAACCTAAATATTATGGTGACATAAGAGCGGACAAAAGGAATACTACGGTTTTAACATTACGAAAAAATGCCGAAAAATCAACTGAACAGATTATATGGATAAAATGAATGATTTATTAAGTGACACATCCACATATGTACGAGTACAAATACCAAAAGATAATTCAACACCAATCCAAACAAAAATAAATTCTATTTCAAAATTATATGGCCTACCCAAAATCCATAAACCAAATTTACCGTATAGGCCAATTGTAAGTTTCATACCAAATCCCACATATTCTTTATCATCATTTTTAGGCAACATTCTGAAACCAAGTATAGGGACAAAAAATTCTTTTATTCAAAATTCTGAAGATTTCAAAAACAAAATCAGTAATGTAACCATCCTCTTAATTTGCTGTTAATCTCTTTAGGTGTCACTTTCTTATTTACTAATGTCGATAACCAAATTGTAAAAAAATATTATTATTGGGTGTATGCATTAAAAACCGGAATTTGATACTAGATGTCATTACTTGTTTATGCATTATAGTACATCATGGACATATATATCATTTGAAAGCCTTATTCAATACCTGTCAAAATCAGCTAAAAGTTTTTGTTTTGATTGTGCACATCCAACCGATTTCAACGATGGAAAATTTATCAAATTTGCGAAAAAACAGCATTTGCGGGAAGTTTTGTTGAGTCAACTTTTCGCAAACAAAAGTGCAGCTGAAAGTCATCGTTTGCTCGTGAATTTGTATGGTGAGCATGCTCTTGCAAAAACACAGTACTTTGAGTGGTTTAGTCGCTTCAAAAGTGGTGATTTTGACATCAAGGACAAAGAGCGTCCTGGTAAGCCGAAAAAGTTTGAGGATGAAGAATTGGAGGCATTACTCGATCAAGATTCATGTCAAACGCAAGAAGAACTTGCAGAATCATTGGGTATTGATCAAGCAACAATTTCCAGACGTTTGAAAGCCTTGGGATTCATCCAAAAGATGGGAAATTGGGTGCCATACGAGTTGAAGCCAAGAGACGTGGAAAGACGATTTTGCATGTCCGAAATGCTGCTCGAGCGCCACAAAAAGAAGTGGTTTTTGCATCGTATTGTCATTGGCGATGAAAAATGGATCCATTACGATAATCCCAAGCGCAAAAAAGCTTATGTCAAGAAAGGCGAGGCCGGCCCATAGACACCAAAGCCGAATATTCACGGGGCCAAGGTCATGCTGTGCATTTGGGATCAGCTAGGTGTGATCCACTATGAGCTGTTGCCAAGTGGCCAAACCATCAATGCCCAACTCTATCGTCAACAATTGATCCGATTGAAGCAGAAAATCCAGGCAGAGCGGTCAACGTATGCGACCAGACACGAGACAATCATTTTCCACCACGATAACGCTCGGCCACATATTGCGGCACCGGTAAAAAATTACCTGGAGAATAACGGATGGGAAATTCTGCCTCACTCGCCTTATAGCCCAGACCTTGCTCCTTCCGACTACCACCTATTTCGATCCATGCAGAATGCCCTATCAGGAATACGCTTCACTTCAGTTCAAGGTATCGAAAATTGGCTCGATTCGTTTTTGGCCGCCCAGCCGGCGCAGTTTTCCTGGGATGGAATCCATAAATTGCCAGAAAGATGGGAAAAAGTAGTGGGTAGCAATGGGCAATACTTTGAATAAAAAATCTTGTAACATTTTTCCATAATAAAGGCTCAATTTCAAAAAAATTCCGGTTTTTAATGCATGCACCCAATAGTCAAAATTGGAAAAATATAAAAAGAAATTCAAAATCAAAATTAATAAAAATACAATTTGTTACAGCTTTGAATATCGTTTTAAATAATTCAGAATTTTCTTTTGGTAACAAAATTTACAAATAAATTTTTGGGACACCTATGGGTTCCACAATAAGTCCTATAATTGGAAATTTACTAATGGAAAATTTAGAAATTTCAATTTTAATCTCTTTAGATTTTCAACCATTATTTTACTACAGATACATATGTTGATAATATAGCAACAGCCGTACCAATAGATGAAATTGAATATTTTCTACAAGCTTTTAATTCCATAAACAACAGAATAAAATTCACTTTAGAAAAAAACAAAATTCCTTTTTGGGGCATTTTTTGATTTATAAACCAAACGGAAAAATTTCTTGTGATAGGTATCATAAAACTACTTGGTCTGGTAAGTTGGTGAATGGTCTGGTTTCATTCTTGGCCTCCCACTACTTACAAAATTAACACAATGAAAATGTTGACCCAAAAAATTTTAAAGCTTACCGAAAATAAATTTTACCATAAAAATTTAAAAATTCTAAAACATAATAAAACATTAATTATTAATTATTAATTTTCAATTTTCAATTTTCAATTTTTAATTTTTAATTTTTAATTTTTAATTTTTAATTTTTAATTTTTAATTTTTAATTTTTAATTTTTAATTTTTAATTTTTAATTTTTAATTATTAATTATTAATTATTAATTATTAATTATTAATTATTAATTATTAATTATTCATTATTCATTATTCATTATTCATTATTAATTATTAATTATTAATTATTAATTATTAATTATTAATTATTAATTATTAATTATTAATTATTAATTATTAATTATTAATTATCAATTATTAATTATTAATTATTAATTAATAATTATTCATTATTAATTAATAATTAATAATTAATAAATATTAATTATTAATTATTAATTATTAAATATTCATTATTAATTAATAATTATTAATTATTAATTATTCATTATTAATTAATAATTAATAATTAATAAATATTAATTATTAATTATTAATTATTAATTATTAATTATTAATTATTAATTATTAATTATTAATTATTAATTATTAATTATTATTTATTAATTATTAATTATTAATTATTAATTATTAATTATTAATTATTAATTATTAATTATTAATTATTAATTATTAATTATTAATTATTAATTATTAATTATTAATTATTAATTATTAATTATTAATTATTAATTATTAATTATTAATTATTAATTATTAATTATTAATTATTAATTATTAATTATTAATTATTAATTATTAATTATTAATTATTAATTATTAATTATTAATTATTAATTATTAATTATTAATTATTAATTATTAATTATTAATTATTAATTATTAATTATTAATTATTAATTATTAATTATTAATTATTAATTATTAATTATTAATTATTAATTATTAATTATTAATTATTAATTATTAATTATTAATTATTAATTATTAATTATTAATTATTAATTATTAATTATTAATTATTAATTATTAATTATTAATTATTAATTATTAATTATTAATTATTAATTATTAATTATTAATTATTAATTATTAATTATTAATTATTAATTATTAATTATTAATTATTAATTATTAATTATTAATTATTAATTATTAATTATTAATTATTAATTATTAATTATTAATTATTAATTATTAATTATTAATTATTAATTATTAATTATTAATTATTAATTATTAATTATTAATTATTAATTATTAATTATTAATTATTAATTATTAATTATTAATTATTAATTATTAATTATTAATTATTAATTATTAATTATTAATTATTAATTATTAATTATTAATTATTAATTATTAATTATTAATTATTAATTATTAATTATTAATTATTAATTATTAATTATTAATTATTAATTATTAATTATTAATTATTAATTATTAATTATTAATTATTAATTATTAATTATTAATTATTAATTATTAATTATTAATTATTAATTATTAATTATTAATTATTAATTATTAATTATTAATTATTAATTATTAATTATTAATTATTAATTATTAATTATTAATTATTAATTATTAATTATTAATTATTAATTATTAATTAATAATTATTAATTATTAATTATTAATTATTAATTATTAATTATTAATTATTAATTATTAATTATTAATTATTAATTATTAATTATTAATTATTAATTATTAATTATTAATTATTAATTATTAATTATTAATTATTAATTATTAATTATTAATTATTAATTATTAATTATTAATTATTAATTATTAATTATTAATTATTAATTAATTATTATTAATTATTAATTATTAATTATTAATTATTAATTATTAATTATTAATTATTAATTATTAATTATTAATTATTAATTATTAATTATTAATTATTAATTATTAATTATTAATTATTAATTATTAATGATTAATTATTAATTATTAATTATTAATTATTAATTATTAATTATTAATTATTAATTATTAATTATTAATTATTAATTATTAATTATTAATTATTAATTATTAATTATTAATTATTAATTATTAATTATTAATTATTAATTATTAATTATTAATTATTAATTATTAATTATTAATTATTAATTATTAATTATTAATTATTAATTATTAATTATTAATTATTAATTATTAATTATTAATTATTAATTATTAATTATTAATTATTAATTATTAATTATTAATTATTAATTATTAATTATTAATTATTAATTATTAATTATTAATTATTAATTATTAATTATTAATTATTAATTATTAATTATTAATTATTAATTATTAATTATTAATTATTAATTATTAATTATTAATTATTAATTATTAATTATTAATTATTCCCGTGTGGGGTTGGCTAGTTCCCCCATCGGGTGCCTCCCCAGGTGGCGGATAGGGGACAGCCCGCCAGATATGGCAGGTACCGGGGAAATCAAATACTCGGGGTGGACCAAAAGCTAGCACACCCAAGCTAAGGTGACACTACATGCGCCGACAGCTGCGTGGCTAAGGGGGTGCTTAGTCGTTAGCATGTGAACTCCGAATTTGGCGACATTCGGTTTAAACCCATAGCCTTCCTATGATAACGCAGAGCTCTGTCATAGGTGACCGTTTTTTCTCGTGCTACTCGTGGGATTAGAAATGAATAAAGACAAACAAATAATTAGCGGAAATGAGAACGATGCTTCTCGAATAGCATCACAAGAAGCAGCAAGCTCCATGAATTTACATGGCGAAATGGTGGATTTAACCAGTACGGATGAAACCGTCTTTGGAAGGAGCGGATTGGTACAGAGGACCCCTCCACCTAATAAAACGGAAACGGAAGTAAACTCAGGGAACACAGGGAAGGGGAATGATGCTCTACCGAGCAGTGATGAGATGCCAGTGACGGAACGGCCTTGCACTCCGGTGAACTGGACGGAGCAGGAAGAGCTGCTGCAGAGGGGCAGGAGCATCATCAGCAAGATGAGGGCTGCAACCAGACGGCAAACAAATGTCTCCAATGACATTAAAGTGGGACTGGTCGAACTTGAAGAGCTGTTTAGCGCCATGGCACATGGTATCTATATACAGAGGAGGTCCGAAGCTGAACCAGCTAAAGTTATCGAGCTGCACCAAAATGTTGGAACTCCAGAGGGAAGCCAGAAGAGACCCGCTACAAGCCCGGCAGACCTGCATAGACAGCAGGAGAAGAGGGTGAGGGACGAAGCATCACATAGTGCAGTGGAAGGGGCCTGGGAAAAACAAAGGTCAAAGAGGGAGAAAAGACGGGAAAACCTGGAGGCGAAGGCAGCGGAGAACGTGAGGACGGGGAGTACCAAGTCCACGACTAATCCTCCTGTGTCCACCTCGACACGGCCTGCCGTGACCACCCAAGTAAAATCAAGGAAGGGAAAGCGTAGAAGGCCGCGCAAGGGCCGACCCGACGCACTCCTTATAAGACCGGCGGAAGGCAAATCATACTCAGAAATATTGAGGGAAATCCGCAGTAAAGTTAAGCCAGAGGAAACCGAGGCGGACATAATGGCCATCCGACAGACCAGAGCTGGCGGCGTCCTTCTGGAACTTGGACCAAACAGCAAGAACAAAGGTGTTTTTTGCGGGGCATTAAAAGTGGCACTGGGAGACAAGGCTAGTGTAGTTAGCCTTGAGTCAAAGATATCCCTGGAGATACGCGACCTGGACTGTTTTACAGAAAGGGAAGAGGTAGAAACAGCAGTAAAACGAGAATTCCCTGATGTAGAGGAATTGAAAGTGAGTGTTTTCCCGAGCTCAAGGGACCAGAAAGTGGCCGTTGTGGAAATCCCGGACAAGTGGGCGTTTAAACTTCTAAGCCAGGGTAGGATTAAAATTGGCTGGTTGTATTGCCGGGTGAGGAGAAGGGCGGTTGTTACGCGCTGCAACAAATGCTCTGGCTATGGCCATATAGCGAGAGAATGCAAGGGACCAGACAGGGGCAAGCTGTGCTACAGGTGCTTGGAACCCGGGCATAAGGAAAAAACTTGCTCCGCCACGATCCCATGCGTACTCTGCACGGAGAGAAAAATAGGAAGTGAAGATATATGCCATGTCCCAGGGTCTGGTAAATGCACCGTGTATCGGGAAGCACTGCAGGCCGTAAAAAACCGACTACGATGATGCGGATACTCCAGGGAAATATGCACCGGAGCAAAATCGCCGATCAACTTTTGCACCAGTTGGTCGCCGAGAAGCAAATCGACATGGTGCTCATTAGCGAGCAGTATCAGAGTAAGGGGTCTGCATCGTGGTACTCTGACCTTCTTGGTACTGCCGCCATATGGGTTCCGGCGGGGGCACAGCACATTACGAGCTTTGGAGCAGGCAGAGGGTTCGTTTGGGTCAAGAACAGGGAGGTTGCCTACTTCAGCTGTTACTTTACCCCAAATGAGGCTATCGCTGATTTCCAGGAAAAGCTGGACGCCTTGGAGGACGAAGTGGTTCGAGTGGCGGGACGAGTCGTCGTAGCTGGGGACTTTAACGCTAGGGCTATCGAGTGGGGGATGGCACGGCCGGACACTAGAGGAAGACTCATTCTGGAGATGGCTTCAAGAACAGGTCTCTTGGTTGTAAATAGTGGCTCTGTTACAACTTTTCGTCGGCCAGGATATACTGAGACGATCCCAGACATCACTCTTGCGGCTGAGGCTTTAGTGCCACTCGTCCAAGGATGGGCAGTTATGGAGGACTACACAGGGAGTGACCACCAATACATTTCCTTTGAGGTTGTCGGTAAAAAACAGAATCCAGTGCGGGATAAACCGGTGAGGTGGAATCTTCAAAAGATGAACACCGGGCGGTTCGAAGAAGAGCTGGCGAGAGGTGTGCAGAGAACAAGAAGTACGGGAAATACGGATGAAAGATCGGCATCGGAGACCCTGGTGGCTTCTACAATGCGCCTTATCACTTCCGCTTGCGAAAAATCAATGCCACGGAAAAAACCACGCCATGACAAGCCTACAGCATACTGGTGGACACCCGAAATCTCGGAACTACGTAAGAAATGCCTTATGCTTCGGCGCAAGGCACAACGGGCAAAAAACCGCTCTGAGGCAAACCTGACATCGGCAGAGCATAAAAGCGCTAGGAAACACCTACGATGGGCCATAAACCGCAGTAAGGCTGACTGCTGGAGGAGACTTGTCGAGGATATCGACAAAGATCCATGGGGGTTAGGTTACAAAATAGTCACGCAGAAGCTTGGAGCCCAGAAGCCGACTGGGGTAATGGACGCGACCATGATGGAGGGAATCATTAGGGGCCTCTTTCCTAGCCATCCAGAGAGACCCAGGACTGGCTGCGAACGGGCAATAGATATCCCCCTTTTCACTGAGGGGGAGTTAGAAAAAGCTATCTTGGCGGGGAAGGACAAGAAAGCTCCTGGACCGGACGGGATACCCGGCGAGGTGCTAAAGATGGTTTTTCGCCAAAAGCCGCAGCTGTTGCTGGATATGTACAACTCATGCTTGGTGTCGGGGGTCTTTAGCTCCTGTTGAAAGAGTGCACGTTTGGTGCTTATTAGTAAGGGTAAGCCACCTTGCCATCATCCCACAGGCCATTATGCATGCTTAATAATGCGGGTAAGATTCTGGAAAGGTTGATTAAAGAGAGACTAAATGCTGCGATAGTTGCTGCGGGTGACCTCTCGCCTAGGCAGTATGGTTTCAGGGTAGGGCGGTCCACAATTGATGCGATCCAAGAAGTTGTTATGGCAGTTAAGAGGGCTGAAAGTCATAATCACTTCTCTAAGCGGGTAGTGCTTTTGGTGACCCTGGACGTGAGGAATGCCTTCAATTCCGCGGCTTGGAGGGATTTGATTGGCGCACTTGAGCAGACGTTTCAGATACCGGAATATTTACTGCGTATTCTAAACGATTATCTGAGTGATCGCAGCATAATCTACGAGACTGAGGAAGGGTGGAAGAAGATGGCAGTCACCGCGGGAGTGGCCCAGGGGTCGGTCCTGGGACCTGACCTCTGGAACGCATTTTATGATGGCCTGCTGCGAGCTGAAATGCCAGAGGAGACTCTTTTGGTTGGGAATGCGGACGATGTCGCGGCGCTTATTGCTGCCCGGGATACCAAACAGGCCCAATTGAAGCTGAACCAGGTCATGAGGACCGTGAGTAGCTGGATGGCGGCGCATAGTCTATCATTAGCCCTCGAAAAGACCGAAATTGTCATTCTGACGAAAAAGAGGACCCAAACGATCATACCCATGTGGATTGGCAGGGAAGTGGTGGAAACCAAACATGCGGCAAAATATCTTGGGATCACGATCGACTCAAAACTCAATTTTTGTGAGCAGATCCGGCAGACGGCGGATAAAGCAGCTAAGGGAGTAACAGCCTTAAGTCAGCTGATGGCTAATGTTGGTGGTCCTAGGGCTGGTAAGCGCCGGCTCTTAATGTCAGCCGTGCAATCGGTCCTCCTCTATGGAGCAGAGATATGGGCTGAGACGCTTAGCAGGAAGATGTACCGGAAGCGGTTAGCACAAGTTCAAAGAAGGAGCGCACTGCGGGTAGCCTCGGCCTATCGTACGGTCTCCGAAGTGGCGGTATTGGTGATAGCTGGGGTCGCTCCGATTGAGCTACTGGCCAAGGAACGGAGGGCTGTTTATCTAAGACACCCAAACACAAGCAGAGAAACAGCAAGCTTGGAGGAGAGGGCCCGCACCATGGAGTGCTGGCAAGCTGTTTGGGAAACTGACGGAAGAGGGAGATGGACAGCAAGGCTCATTGTGAGTGTTAGCGATTGGACCGAGCGGGGGCACGGTGAGGTTGGGTATTTTTTGACCCAGTTTCTGAGCGGCCATGGCTACTTTCGATCGTACCTTCACAGGATGCGGAAGGTTAATTCGGCGGAATGTCTTTACTGCCCAGGCAGTCTGGACGACGCGGAGCACACGTTTTTTTCGTGTCCAAACTGGGTGGATCAAAGGAATTTGCTGGAGACGGAGGTGGGACTATGGTCTGTGCAGACTGCCGTGGAGATCATGCTCCGGGGGTTGCACGAGTGGGAGCGGGTGGCACACTACGTGGAAAACATCTGGCGGCGAAAGAAAGTTGACCTTGATAGCGGCTCATAGACAAGGAGGTAGCTCGAATGGAGCATAGGAAACATTAACTAGCTTGAAGTAATGTGAACAACGGTCCCAGGCTAGTTATTGAAGTATGGGGAGGTGTTTTTAGTCGGTAGTCCGGAAACGGGAGTCCGGCACGATGTGCGTAAATGCATTTTCACCTCCCCCACAAAAAAAAAAAAAAAAAAAAAAAAAAAATTAATTATTAATTATTAATTATTAATTATTAATTATTAATTATTAATTATTAATTATTAATTATTAATTATTAATTATTAATTATTAATTATTAATTATTAATTATTAATTATTAATTATTAATTATTAATTATTAATTATTAATTATTAATTATTAATTATTAATTATTAATTATTAATTATTAATTATTAATTATTAATTATTAATTATTAATTATTCCAAATATAAGTAGAGAGACAGCAAGCTTGGAGGAGAGGGCCCGCACCATGGAGTGCTGGCAAGCAGCTTGGGAAACAGAGAGCAGAGGGAGATGGACAGCAAGACTCATCGAGAGGGTAAGCGCCTGGACTGAACGGCGGCACGGGGAGGTGGGATACTATTTAACCCAGTTTTTGAGCGGCCACGGCTACTTTCGGTATTATCTACATGGGATGCGGAAGGTTACTTCGGCGGAATGCTTATATTGCCCAGGCTTTTTAGATGACGCGGAGCACACGTTCTTCTCGTGTCAGAATTGGGGGGAGCAAAGGAATTTGCTGACGAGGGAGGTGGGACTATGGTCAGTACAGACTGCTGTAGAAATCATGCTCCGTGGAATATACGAGTGGGAACGAGTGGCACACTACGTGGAAACCATCTTGCGGCGGAAGAAGACGGATTTGGATAATAATCCATAGCCCAGGAGGTAGCTCGTAAGGTAGCATAAAAAACCAAAAAAAAAACTAGCTTGAAGTAATGTGAGCAACGGTTCCAGGCTAGTTTTTGAAGTATGGGGAGGTGTTTTTAGTCGGTAGTCCGGAAACGGGAGTCCGCCACAACGTGCATAAAGGCATTTTCACCTCCCCTCAAAAAAAAAAAAAAAAAAAAAAAAAAAAAAAAAAAAAAAAAATTAATTATTAATTATTAATTATTAATTATTAATTATTAATTATTAATTATTAATTATTAATTATTAATTATTAATTATTAATTATTAATTATTAATTATTAATTATTAATTATTAATTATTAATTATTAATTATTAATTATTAATTATTAATTATTAATTATTAATTATTAATTATTAATTATTAATTATTAATTATTAATTATTAATTATTAATTATTAATTATTAATTATTAATTATTAATTATTAATTATTAATTATTAATTATTAATTATTAATTATTAATTATTAATTATTAATTATTAATTATTAATTATTAATTATTAATTATTAATTATTAATTATTAATTATTAATTATTAATTATTAATTATTAATTATTAATTATTAATTATTAATTATTAATTATTAATTATTAATTATTAATTATTAATTATTAATTATTAATTATTAATTATTAATTATTAATTATTAATTATTAATTATTAATTATTAATTATTAATTATTAATTATTAATTATTAATTATTAATTATTAATTATTAATTATTAATTATTAATTATTAATTATTAATTATTAATTATTAATTATTAATTATTAATTATTAATTATTAATTATTAATTATTAATTATTAATTATTAATTATTAATTATTAATTATTAATTATTAATTATTAATTATTAATTATTAATTATTAATTATTAATTATTAATTATAGCGGTTAATTAAGGCGGTACTGGCTGGCAAGGACAAGAAAGCTCCCGGGCCGGACGGGATACCCGGGGAAGTGCTGAAGATGGTCTTTCGGCAAGAGTCAGCTCTGTTGTTGGAGATGTACAACTCGTGCTTGGTGTCTGGGGTCTTTAGCTCCTGCTGGAAGCGTGCACGGTTGGTGCTGATTAGGAAGGGTAAGAGTGACCCTGGCTTACCTTCATCCTACAGACCCTTATGCATGCTCGATGCTGCGGGTAAGGTCCTGGAAAGACTAATCAGGGAGAGACTAAAGGCTGCGATAGAGGCTGCGGGTGATCTCTCGCCTAGGCAGTATGGTTTCAGGGTAGGGCGGTCCACAATTGATGCGGTCCAAGAAGTTGTTATGGCAGTTAGGAGGGCTGAAAGTCATAATCACTTCTCTAAGCGGATAGTGCTTTTGGTGACCCTGGACGTGAGGAATGCCTTCAATTCCGCGGCTTGGAAGGATTTGATTGGCGCAATTGAGCATACGTGTCAGATACCGGAATATTTACTGCGTATTCTAAACGATTATCTGAGTGATCGCAGCATAATCTACGAGACTGAGGAAGGGTGGAAGAAGATGGCAGTCACCGCGGGAGTGGCCGGGACCTGACCTCTGGAACGCATTTTATGATGGCCTGCTGCGAGCTGAAATGCCAGAGGAGACTCTTTTGGTTGGGTATGCGGACGATGTCGCGGCGCTTATTGCTGCCCGGGATACCAAACAGGCCCAATTAAAGCTGAACCAGGTCATGAGGACCGTGAGGAGCTGGATGGCGGCGCATAGTCTATCATTGGCCCTCGAAAAGACCGAAATTGTCATTCTGACGAAAAAGAGGATCCAAACGAGCATACCCATGTGGATTGGCAGGGAAGTGGTGGAAACCAAACATGCGGCAAAATATCTTGGGATCACGATCGACTCAAAACTCAATTTTTGTGAGCAGATCCGGCAGACGGCGGATAAAGCAGCCAAGGGAGTGACAGCCTTAAGTCGGCTGATGGCTAATGTTGGTGGTCCGAAGGCTAGCAAGCGCCGGCTCTTAATGTCAGCCGTGCAATCGGTCCTCCTCTATGGAGCAGAGATATGGGCTGAGACGCTTAGCAGGGAGATGTACCGGAAGCGGTTAGCACAAGTTCAAAGAAGGAGCGCACTGCGAGTAGCCTCGGCCTATCGTACAGTCTCCGAAGTGGCGGTATTGGTGATAGCTGGGGTCGCTCCGATTGAGCTACTGGCCAAGGAACGGAGGGCTGTTTATCTCAGACACCCAAACACAAGCAGAGAAACAGCAAGCTTGGAGGAGAGGGCCCGTACCATGGAGTGCTGGCAAGCTGTTTGGGAAACTGACGGAAGAGGGAGATGGACAGCAAGGCTCATTGTGAGTGTTAGCGATTGGACCGAGCGGGGGCACGGTGAGGTTGGGTATTTTTTGACCCAGTTTCTGAGCGGCCATGGCTACTTCCGGTCGTACCTTCACAGGATGCGGAAGGTTAATACGGCGGAATGTCTTTACTGCCCAGGCAGTCTGGACGACGCGGAGCACACGTTTTTTTCGTGTCCAAACTGGGTGGAGCAAAGGAATTCACTGGAGAGGGAGGTGGGACTATGGTCTGTGCAGACTGCCGTGGAGATCATGCTCCGGGGGTTACACGAGTGGGAGCGGGTGGCACACTATGTGGAAAACATCTTGCGGCGAAAGAAAGTTGACCTTGATAGCGGCTCATAGACAAGGAGGTAGCTCGAATGGAGCATAGGAAACATTAACTAGCTTGAAGTAATGTGAACAACGGTCCCAGGCTAGTTATTGAAGTATGGGGAGGTGTTTTTAGTCGGTAGTCCGGAAACGGGAGTCCGGCACAATGTGCGTAAATGCATTTTCACCTCCCCCACAAAAAAAAAAAAAAAAAAAAAAAAAAAAATTAATTATTAATTATTAATTATTAATTATTAATTATTAATTATTAATTATTAATTATTAATTATTAATTATTAATTATTAATTATTAATTATTAATTATTAATTATTAATTATTAATTATTAATTATTAATTATTAATTATTAATTATTAATTATTAATTATTAATTATTAATTATTAATTATTAATTATTAATTATTAATTATTAATTATTAATTATTAATTATTAATTATTAATTATTAATTATTAATTATTAATTATTAATTATTAATTATTAATTATTAATTATTAAATAATTATTAGGTAAATCCCGAGGAAACAGAGGTGGTGGTTCAGACAATCCGGCAGACCAGAGCAGGTGACGTCCTCCTGGAATTAGGACCGAAATCCAAAAACAAAGAGGGATTTTGTGGTGCGCTGAGACACGCCTTGGGAGACCAGGCAACGATCCTAACTCTAGAGCCAAAGGTGTCTGTGGAGATTCGCGACCTAGACGGCTTCACCACTGTTCAGGAAGTTGTGGCGGCTTTAAAAAGGGAAATCCCAGAGGCGAGCCCGATTAAAGTCAACCTCTTCCCTGGATTTAGGGGACAGCAAGTGGCTATCACAGAGATAGAGGAGAAGTGGGCCGCCAAACTACTCAATGAAGGGAGGTTGAAGATAGGCTGGGTATATTGCAGAGTGCGGGAAAGGATCGTTGTCACACGATGTTTCAGGTGCTCGGGATATGGCCATATGGCTAAGAATTGCACAGGTCCAGATAGAAGCAAACTGTGCTACAAATGTCTCGCTGTCGGTCACAAGGCAAGAGGGTGTACCGCCGCGGCAAATTGTATATTGTGCAATGATAGGGGAATTAAGCAGGCACAGCTAAATCATTTCCCGGGTTCCGGCAAGTGCCAAGTATACCGGGAGACACTACAGGCGGTCAAGAGCCGAAAATGACCCGTATTCTGCAAGGGAATATGAATAGGAGCAAAACGGCTGACCAACTCTTGCATCAGCTGGTAGTGGAAAAAGGAGTCGAGTTGCTTATGCTAAGCGAACAGTACCGAGATAAGCAATCCACAGGATGGTACGCCGACTTGCTCGGTACAGCGGCAATATGGATACCTAGCGGTGAAGTTTTCGCGGAAAATCATGGAGCAGGAAGGGGCTTCGTCTGGGTGAAAGCAGCAGGTATAACCTACGTAAGTTGCTACTTCACCCCGAACGAAAGAATCGCAGAGTTTGGATCAAAGCTGGATGCTCTGGAGGACGAGATAGCCGCAATGTCTGGGCATTTGGTGGTGGCCGGAGATTTCAACGCGAGAGCACTCGAGTGGGGGATGCCAAACCCCGACACAAGAGGTAGACTCATTCTGGAAATGGCCGCCAGAGCAGGACTCTTGGTGCTGAATAGCGGCTCTGTGACAACCTTTCGCCGACCAGGGTATACAGAGACGATACCAGATATCACCCTCGCATCGGAGGCCCTAGTTCCGCACACCCATAACTGGATGGTTATGGAGGATTATTGCGGCAGTGACCACCAATACATCCAATTTGAGGTTGGCAGAAGACAGCGGATTGACACGCCGGTTAAACCTCACAGGTGGAACCTGCAAAGGCTGGATGTGGAGCGGTTCATGGAGGAACTGTCGAAAGGTAGGCGGCAGATAGCAGAAAGTAGCTCAGGTATGAACGGAAGAGCTGCGGCCGAGGCGGTGGTAGCTTCTACTATGGGTCTCATTGGCTCGGCATGTGAGGCATCCATGCCAAAGAGGAAACCACGCCACGGGAAGCCTTCTACATATTGGTGGACAGCAGAAATCGCGGCAGCACGTAAGACATGTTGAGCAAGCCGGCGGAAAGCTCAGCGAGCAACAGACCGTACCGAAGCTAACCGGCTGTCCGCTGAACATAAATCCGCAAAAAAGCTACTACGCCGGATTATAAAGAACAGCAAAGCCCGATGTTGGAAACAACTAATAGAGGACATCGACGAAAACCCATGGGGACGGGGTTACCAGTTAGTGACCCAGAAGCTAGGAGGCCAGAAACCAACACGCGTGATGGATGCCGGAACCGCAGAGTATATTGTGAAAACCCTTTTCCCCAGTCACCCGCTGAGGGAAAAAGCCACCGAACGGCAAGAGATGGAGGTCCCGTCATTTTCAGAGGCAGAAGTCGAGAAAGCGATACTCTCGCTAAAAAACAAAAAAACGCCGGGCCCGGACGGAATACCCAATGAGGTATTGAAAATCGTCTTCCAGCAGGATCCCGAACTCATGCTAACAATGTTTAATGCTTGTTTGACGGAGGGAGTGTTTAGTACCAGATGGAAGAACGCGCGGCTGGTATTGGTCAAGAAGGGTAAAGGCGACCCCGAGCTGCCCTCATCCTACCGGCCGCTGTGTATGCTCGACACGGCAGGTAAACTATTTGAGAAATTAATTAGGGAGAGACTCACGGCCGCGATTAGATCTGCGGGAGACCTTTCACCTAGGCAGTACGGATTCAGGCGGGGCCTATCTACGATAGACGCAGTCCAAGAGATCACGGAAGCCGTTAGGAGAGCGGAGAACTATAACCACTTCTCGCGTCGCATTGTCCTCCTAGTAACGCTGGACGTGAGAAATGCGTTCAACACCGCAAGATGGTGTGATATGCTAGACGCATTGGAGCACCAATTCCGCATACCACGATACCTCCAAAGGATGCTGGAAGATTACTTCTGGAATCGCACCCTCACATACGAAACGGAGGAGGGACAGCGAGAAATGCAGGTCACAGCTGGAGCAGTTCAGGGGTCGATCCTAGGACCCGATCTCTGGAATGCCTTTTATGACGAGCTACTTCGAGAGGAGATGCCCGATGAAACCCATCTTGTGGGCTATGCGGATGACGTTGCAGTACTCGTTGCTGCGCGGGACACCAAACAGGCCCAGCTGAAGTTGAACCAGGCTATGCGGGCCATAAATGGCTGGATGGAGGAACACGGACTGGCCTTAGCTCTCAGCAAAACTGAGATTACGGTACTAACGAAAAAGAGAATCCAACCATCTCTCCCGATATGGGTTGGCAATGAGGTGATCGAAACAAAGCCGCATTTAAAATATTTAGGAATATTTATAGACTCGAAACTGAGCTTTTTCGAGCAGATCCGGCAGACAGCAGATAAGGCGGCAAAGGGAGTGACCGCCCTAAGTAGGCTCATGGCCAACACCAGCGGCCCAAGGGCTAGTAAGAGGCGATTACTTATGGCAGCGGTTCAATCGGTTCTGCTATATGGGGCAGAGGTTTGGGCAGACTCCATGCACAAACAAATGTATCGGAAGCGGCTTCTACAGGTACAGAGGCGAAGCGCGCTGCGTGTGGCGTCGGGATATCGGACGGTGTCGGAGGCCGCCATCTTGGTTATAGCGGGATGTATCCCCATACATCTTGTAGCGCAGGAGCGGAAAGCTATATACCACAGGAAACTGGAAGTCGGCCGGAAGGTAGCGAGTATGGAGGAAAGGTCCCGAACCATGCAAACCTGGCAGAGGGCATGGGAAAATGAGACAAAAGGGAGATGGACAGCCAGAGTTATTGCTCTGGTGGGCCCCTGGACCGAAAGGAGTCACGGAGAGGTCGGTTATTACCTGACCCAGTTTTTGAGCGGCCACGGGTACTTCAGAGCATACCTGTGGAGGATGAGGAAGGTAACGTCGGCAGAATGCCTATACTGCCGAGGGAGTACCGATGACGCGGAGCACACTTTCTTCTCGTGTGACGAATGGGAGGAGCAGAGAGCGACGCTGGAAGCAGAAGTGGATATATGGTCCCCAGAAACGGCGGTGGAAATCATGCTCCGAGGAGAGAATGAGTGGAACCTAGTAGCCCACTTTGTGGAGGAGATCCTGAAAGCGAAGAAAGGGGATCTAGACAGATTCCCATAATGTAAGAGGAGGCTCGGAGGGAGCAGTGGGAGGCCTAGCCCGAAGTAATGTGCAAAACGGTTCCAGGCTAGGCCAGGAGGAGGGGTAGGTGGTTTTAGTCGGTAGGGCAGCAATGCGAGTCCGACACAAGGTGCGTAAAGAGCATGCCCACCTTCCCTAGCAAAAAAAAAAAAAAAAAAAAAAAAATTAATTATTAATTATTAATTATTAATTATTAATTATTAATTATTAATTATTAATTATTAATTATTAATTATTAATTATTAATTATTAATTATTAATTATTAATTATTAATTATTAATTATTAATTATTAATTATTAATTATTAATTATTAATTATTAATTATTAATTATTAATTATTAATTATTAATTATTAATTATTAATTATTAATTATTAATTATTAATTATTAATTATTAATTATTAATTATTAATTATTAATTATTAATTATTAATTATTAATTATTAATTATTAATTATTAATTATTAATTATTAATTATTAATTATTAATTATTAATTATTAATTATTAATTATTAATTATTAATTATTAATTATTAATTATTAATTATTAATTATTAATTATTAATTATTAATTATTAATTATTAATTATTAATTATTAATTATTAATTATTAATTATTAATTATTAATTATTAATTATTAATTATTAATTATTAATTATTAATTATTAATTATTAATTATTAATTATTAATTATTAATTATTAATTGAAAGCTCCGATTGAGCTACTGGCCAAGGAACGGAGGGCTGTTTATCTCAGACACCCAAACACAAGCAGAGAAACAGCAAGCTTGGAGGAGAGGGCCCGCACCATGGAGTGCTGGCAAGCTGTTTGGGAAACTGACGGAAGAGGGAGATGGACAGCAAGGCTCATTGTGAGTGTTAGCGATTGGACCGAGCGGGGGCACGGTGAGGTTGGGTATTTTTTGACTCAGTTTCTGAGCGGCCATGGCTACTTCCGGTCGTACCTTCACAGGATGCGGAAGGTTAACTCGGCGGAATGTCTTTACTGCCCAGGCAGTCTGGACGACGCGGAGCACACGTTTTTCTCGTGTCCAAACTGGGTGGAGCAAAGGAATTCGCTGGAGAGGGAGGTGGGACTATGGTCTGTGCAGACTGCCGTGGAGATCATGCTCCGGGGGTTGCACGAGTGGGAGCGGGTGGCACACTACGTGGAAAACATCTTGCGGCGAAAGAAAGTTGACCTTGATAGCGGCTCATAGACAAGGAGGTAGCTCGAATGGAGCATAGGAAACATTAACTAGCTTGAAGTAATGTGAACAACGGTCCCAGGCTAGTTATTGAAGTATGGGGAGGTGTTTTTAGTCGGTAGTCCGGAAACGGGAGTCCGGCACGATGTGCGTAAATGCATTTTCACCTCCCCCACAAAAAAAAAAAAAAAAAAAAAATTAAAATTAATTATTAATTATTAATTATTAATTATTAATTATTAATTATTAATTATTAATTATTAATTATTAATTATTAATTATTAATTATTAATTATTAATTATTAATTATTAATTATTAATTATTAATTATTAATTATTAATTATTAATTATTAATTATTAATTATTAATTATTAATTATTAATTATTAATTATTAATTATTAATTATTAATTATTAATTATTAATTATTAATTATTAATTATTAATTATTAATTATTAATTATTAATTATTAATTATTAATTATTAATTATTAATTATTAATTATTAATTATTAATTATTAATTATTAATTATTAATTATTAATTATTAATTATTAATTATTAATTATTAATTATTAATTATTAATTATTAATTATTAATTATTAATTATTAAT
The DNA here is from genome assembly GCA_958295665.1 of Tipula vernalis. NCBI lineage: Eukaryota > Metazoa > Arthropoda > Insecta > Diptera > Tipulidae > Tipula > Tipula vernalis. The sequence continues at coordinate 189,373,392 of OY282559.1, forward strand.
TATTAATTATTAATTATTAATTATTAATTATTAATTATTAATTATTAATTATTAATTATTAATTATTAATTATTAATTATTAATTATTAATTATTAATTATTAATTATTAATTATTAATTATTAATTATTAATTATTAATTATTAATTATTAATTATTAATTATTAATTATTAATTATTAATTATTAATTATTAATTATTAATTATTAATTATTAATTATTAATTATTAATTATTAATTATTAATTATTAATTATTAATTATTAATTATTAATTATTAATTATTAATTATTAATTATTAATTATTAATTATTAATTATTAATTATTAATTATTAATTATTAATTATTAATTATTAATTATTAATTATTAATTATTAATTATTAATTATTAATTATTAATTATTAATTATTAATTATTAATTATTAATTATTAATTATTAATTATTAATTATTAATTATTAATTATTAATTATTAATTATTAATTATTAATTATTAATTATTAATTATTAATTATTAATTATTAATTATTAATTATTAATTATTAATTATTAATTATTAATTATTAATTATTAATTATTAATTATTAATTATTAATTATTAATTATTAATTATTAATTATTAATTATTAATTATTAATTATTAATTATTAATTATTAATTATTAATTATTAATTATTAATTATTAATTATTAATTATTAATTATTAATTATTAATTATTAATTATTAATTATTAATTATTAATTATTAATTATTAATTATTAATTATTAATTATTAATTATTAATTATTAATTATTAATTATTAATTATTAATTATTAATTATTAATTATTAATTATTAATTATTAATTATTAATTATTAATTATTAATTATTAATTATTAATTATTAATTATTAATTATTAATTATTAATTATTAATTATTAATTATTAATTATTAATTATTAATTATTAATTATTAATTATTAATTATTAATTATTAATTATTAATTATTAATTATTAATTATTAATTATTAATTATTAATTATTAATTATTAATTATTAATTATTAATTATTAATTATTAATTATTAATTATTAATTATTAATTATTAATTATTAATTATTAATTATTAATTATTAATTATTAATTATTAATTATTAATTATTAATTATTAATTATTAATTATTAATTATTAATTATTAATTATTAATTATTAATTATTAATTATTAATTATTAATTATTAATTATTAATTATTAATTATTAATTATTAATTATTAATTATTAATTATTAATTATTAATTATTAATTATTAATTATTAATTATTAATTATTAATTATTAATTATTAATTATTAATTATTAATTATTAATTATTAATTATTAATTATTAATTATGTAATATTTATTATTAATTATTAATTATTGATTATTAAATATCAATTATTAATTATAAATTATTAATTATTAATTTTATTTTATTAATTATTAATAATTTATTATTTATTATTAATTATTTATTAATAATTATTAATTATTCAATTTTAAAATTATAAATTATTAATTATTCCCGTTTGTGGTTGGCTGGCCCCCCCATCGGGCACTTCCCCGGGTGGCGGATAGGAGACAGCCCGCCAGATATGGCAGGTACCAGGGAAATGAAATACTCGGGGCGGACCAAAAGCTGGCACACCCAAGCTAAGGTGGCACTACATGCGCCGGCAGCTGCGTGGCGAAGGGGGTGCTTAGTCTTTAGCATGTGAACTCCGAATTTGACGACATTCGGTTTAAACCCATAGCCTTCCTATGATAACTCAGAGCTCTGTCATAGGTGACCGTTTTTTCTCGTGCTGCTCGTGGGATTAGAAATGAATAAAAAAAAACAAGTAATTAGCGGAAATGAGAACGATTCTTCTCGAATAGCATCACAAGAAGCAGCAGGTTTCATGAATGTACATGGCGAAATGGTGGATTTGACCAGTAGGGATAAAACCGCCTTTGGAAGGAGCGGATTAGTACAGAGGGCCGGCCCCTCCACCTAATAAAACGGAAGTAAACTCAGTGAACACAGAGAAGAAGAATGATACTCTACCGAGCAGTGATGAGATGCCGGTGACGGAACGACCTTGCACTCCGGTGATTTGGACGGGGCAGAGGGGCAGGAGCATCATCAGCAAGATGAAGGCTGCAACCAGACGGCAAACAAATGTCTCCAATGACATTAAATTGGGACTGGTGGAACTTCAAGAGCTGTTTAGCGCCATGGCACATGGTATCTATATCCAGAGGAGGTCCGAAGTTGAATCAGCTAAAGTTATCGAGCTGCACCAAAATGTTGGAACTCCAGAGGGAAGCCAGAAGAGACCCGCCACAAGCCCGGCAGGCCTGCATAAACAGCAGGAGAAGAGGGCGAGGGACGAAGCATCACATAGTGCAGTGGAAGGGGCCTGGGAAAAACAAATGTCAAAGAGGGAGAAAAGACGGGAAAACCTGGAGGCGAAGGCAGCGGAGAACGTGAGGACGGGGAGTACCAAGTTCACGACTAATCCTCCTGTGTCCACCTCGACACGGCCTGCCGTTACCATCCAAGCAAGATCAAGGAAGGGAAAGCGTAGAAGGCCGCGCAAGGGCCGACCCGACGCACTCCTTATAAGACCGGCGGAAGGCAAATCGTACGCAGAAATATTGAGGGAAATCCGCAGTAAAGTTAAGCCAGAGGAGACCGAGGCGGACATAACGGCCATCCGACAGACCAGAGCTGGCGGCGTCCTTCTGGAACTTGGACCAAACAGCAAGAACATAGGTATTTTTTGCGGGGCATTAAAAGTGGCACTGGGAGACAAGGCTAGTGTAGTTAGCCTTGAGTCGAAGATATCCCTGGAGATACGCGATCTGGACTGTTTTACAGAAAGGGAAGAGGTAGAGACAGCAGTAAAACGAGAATTCCGTGATGCAGAGGAATTGAAAGTGAGTGTTTTCCCGAGCGCAAGGGACCAGAAAGAGGCCGTTGCAGAAATCCCAGACAAGTGGGCGTTAAAACTTCTAAGCCAGGGTAGGATTAAAATTGGCTGGTTGTATTGCCGGGTGAGGAGAAGGGCGGTTGTTACGCGCTGCAACAAATGCTCTGGCTATGGCCATATGGCGAGAGAATGCAAGGGACCAGACAGGGGCAAGATGTGCTACAGGTGCTTGGAACCCAGGCATAAGGAAAAAACTTACTCCGCCACGATCCCATGTGTACCCTGCACGAAGAGATAAATAGGAAGTGAAGATATATGCCATGTCCCAGGGTCTGGTAAATGCACCGTGTATCGGGAAGCACTGCAGGCCGTAAAAAATCGACTACGATGATGCGGATACTCCAGGGAAATATGCACCGGAGCAAAATCGCCGATCAGCTTTTGCACCAGTTGGTCGCCGAGAAGCAAACCGACATGGTTCATTAGCGAGCAGTATCAGAGTAAGGGGTCTGCATTTTGGTACTCTGACCTTCTTGGTACTGCCGCCATATGGGTTCCAGCGGAGGCACAGCACATTACGAGCTTTGGAGCAGGCAGAGGGTTCGTTTGGATCAAGAACAAGGAGGTTGCGTACTTCAGCTGTTACTTTACCCTAAATGAGGCTATCGCTGATTTCCAGGAAAAGCTGGACGCCTTAGAGGACGAAGTGGTCAGTGTGGCGGGACGAGTCGTCGTAGCTGGGGACTTAACCGCTAGGGCTATCGAGTGGGGGATGCCACAGCCGGACACTAGAGGAAGACTCATTCTGGAGATGGCTGCAAGAAGAGGTATCTTGGTTGTAAACTGTGGCTCTGTTACAACTTTTCGTCTACCGGGATATACTGAGACGATCCCAGACATCACTCTTGCAGCTGAGGCTTTAGTGCCACTCGTCCAAGGATGGGCAGTTATGGAGGACTATACAGGGAGTGACCACCAATGCATTTCCTTTGAGGTTGTCGGTAAAAAACAGAATCCAGTGCGGGATAAACCGGTGCGGTGGAATCTCCAAAAGATGAACACCGGGCATTTCGAAGAAGAGCTGGCGAGAGGTGTGCAGAGAACAAGAAGTACGGGAAATACGGATGAAAGATCGGAATTTTAGAACATGGTGGCTTCTACAATGCACCTTATCACTTCCGCTTGCGAAAAATCAATGCCACGGAAAAAGCCGCGTCATGACAAGCCTACAGCATACTGGTGGACACCCGAAATCTCGGAACTACGTAAGAAATGCCTTATGCTTCGGCGCAAGGCACAACGGGCAAAAAGCCGCTCTGAGGCAAACCTGATATCGGCAGAGCATAAAAGCGCTAGGAAACACCTACGATGGGCCATAAACCGCAGTAAGGCTGACTGCTGGAGGAGACTTGTCGAGGATATCGACAAAGATCCATGGGGGTTAGGTTACAAAATAGTCACGCAGAAGCTTGGAGCCCAGAAGCCGACTGTGGCGCGACCATGATGGAGGGAATCATTAGGGGCCTCTTTCCTAGCCATCCAGAGAGACCCAGGACTGGCTGCGAACGGGCAATAGATATCCCCCTTTTCACTGAGGGAGAGTTAGAAAAAGCTATCTTGGCGGGGAAGGACAAGAAAGCTCCTGGACCGGACGGGATACCCGGCGAGGTGCTAAAGATGGTTTTTCGCCAAAAGCCGCAGCTTTTGCTGGATATGTACAACTCATGCACTGTAATATTTCTGTGATCGGATATACAACAATTTTTAAAACAAATAAAATAATTAAAAATTCGAAATTCGGTATAGTATAGTTCATCACAATTGAATAAGATTGACCACGTAGACTGGCATATGGTCAAGTTATCCAAAAATATAGGCAAGCCCTTGTGGACATCTCTGAGATCGGAGATACAATTTTTCAAACAATAAAATTATTAAAAATTCTAAATTCTCTGAAGTATAGTATAGTTCATCACAATTGGATAAGGTTGACCATGTAGACTGGTATATGGCCAAGTTATCCGAAAATGTAGGCAAGACCTTGTGGACATCTCTGTGATCAGAGATATAATTTTTAAACCAAATAAAATTATTAAAATTTCTAAATTCTGTGAAGTATAGTATAGTTCATCACAATTGAATAAGATTGACCACGTAGACTGGCATATGGCCAAGTTATCCGAAAATGTAGGCAAGACATTGTGGACATTTCTGTGATCGGAGATACAATTTTTAAACCAAATAAAATTATTAAAAATTCTAAATTCTGTGAAGTATAGTATAGTTCATCACAATTGAATAAGATTAACTACGTAGACTGGCATATGGTCAAGTTATCCAAAAAAATAGTCAATTCCTTGTGGACATCTCTGTGATCGGAGATACAATTTTTAAAACAAATAAAATTATTAAAAATTCTAAATTCTGTGAAGTATAGTATAGTTCATCACAATTGGATAAGGTTGACCATGTAGACTGGTATATGGCCAAGTTATCCGAAAATGTAGGCAAGACATTGTGGACATTTCTGTGATCGGAGATACAATTTTTAAACCAAATAAAATTATTAAAAATTCTAAATTCTGTGAAGTATAGTATAGTTCATCACAATTAAATAAGATTGACTACGTAGACTGGCATATGGCCAAGTTATCCAAAAAAAATAGTCAATTCCTTGTGGACATCTCTGTGATCGGAGATACAATTTTTAAAACAAATAAAATTATTAAAAATTCTAAATTCTGTGAAGTATAGTATAGTTCATCACAATTGAATAAGATTGACCAGGTAGACTGGCATATGGCCAAGTTATCCGAAAATATAGGCAAGACCTTGTGGACATCTCTGTGATCGGAGATACAATTTTTAAACCAAATAAAATTATTAAAAATTCTAAATTCTGTGAAGTATAGTATAGTTCATCACAATTGGATAAGATTGACCACGTAGACTACCATATGGCCAAGTTATCCAAAAATATAGGCCAGACCTTTTGGACATCTCTGTGATCGGAGATACAACAATTTTTAAAACTAATAAAATTATTAAATATTCTAAATTCTGCGAAGTATAGTATAGTTCATGACAACTGGATAAGATTGACCACGTAGACTGGCATATGGCCAAGTTATTTGAAAATATAGGCAAGACCTTGTGGACATCTCTGTGATCGGAGATACAATTTTTAAACCAAATAAAATTATTAAAAATTCTAAATTCTGTGAAGTATAGTATAGTTCATCACAATTGGATAAGGTTGACCACGTAGACTGGCATATGGTCAAGTTAACCGAAAATATAGGCAAGACATTGTGGACATTTTTGTGATCGGAGATATAATTTTTAAACCAAATAAAATTATTAAAAATTTTAAATTCTGTGAGGTATAGTATAGTTCATCACAATTGAATAAGATTGACCACGTAGACTGGCATATGATCAAATTATCCCTTGTGGACTTCTCTGTGATCGGAGATATAACAATTTTTAAAACCAAATAAAATTATTAAAAATTCTAAATTCTGTGAAGTATAGTATAGTTCATCACAATTGCATAAGTTTGACCAAGTAGACTGGCATATGGCCAAGTTATCCGAAAATATTGGCAAGATCTTATGGAAATCTTTGCAGTCGGCGATATAAAACTTTTAAAATAATGGAAAATTATTTAAAACTCCAAAAACTGTGAAATATATTATAGTTCATCATAATTGGATCGGCTCTGTGACATTGACCGCTATTCTAAGCTATTCTAAGAAATGTGCGGGGCCTTCGGGACATTTCCAGGATCGGCGCTAAATAATTATTTAAACCATAAAAATTCAGTCAACTCTTAAATTATCTGAAATATAGTAATGTTCAACACAATTGGATGGTTTTGGTTAACGATATAAACAGATGGTTCAGCTATCTGAAAAGGATGTTAAGAACCTGTTTTCTGATGAAAAGAATTCTGTTTGGTGGTACTAAAAATCCAAAATTTACAAAAAATTTAAATTTTCATATAATTTAAATTCCAATTGGAAAATAGATAATTTAACAGTGTAATTTTTTGTTATTTTTTTTTAGCATAAACTTCACACTCATCCTACATCAAGCTTAAATTTCGTCACACTGGAGTTAAAATAAGATTTACAAAGTTCACACAACTACGTCCAAACAACTGTATAAAATTGGGTTCTAGCAGTCAACATAATGTTTGTGTTTGTCTTATGCGCCAAAACATTAAGTTAATGATCGAAGGCACTATAAAAGCAGTTCACTCCCGAGACAATAGTCAATTCCTGTGTAAAGATTACAAAGGTTTAATTTCATTCGTTATGTGTGGTGATGAACAAATACAAGAATGTTACATTAAAAAGTGTAAAGTGTGCTCTAAAAATTTGGGAGAACTCGAAGAATTGTTGCGTGAATGCTTCAATAACAGTGATTTGTCAAAAATTAAGTATAAACAATGGATTACCGTTCAAAGATGCAGTTTGGTTACATTAGAGGACCAAATGACAAAGTTTATAGAAAAATGTATTCATAATTTAACCAAGTTAATACCTCATCATTTGATATCGAAAGAGCAACAAAAATGTCTAAAAAAAAAAAAGAATCTTTACAAGAAGGGGATCTGCTAGTACAATGTGATTTCGTGGAAAATAATGCTTTTAGCTTACAAGCGACAACAATGCACTTTGAATATGCAACGAAAGCAGAATATGATGAAGGTAAATTACACTTGAAAAGTCGGTATCAAAGCGCAATTACTATAAAGGGAACTCACGATTATCATTGTTTTATACCTAAGGCAAAAAATAAATTTGTAACTAAATCATTTTCAAATTCGAAATTCCTTCCTTATTCTACCGTCTAACCCTTTCGCCAATTTTGCTTTGCTTTTGTTCGAGATGGTCGCAAATTTCGAAGAAGTGAAACCAAAAACTTTCTTGAAACGAGATTCATGCTAATTTCAATTCTTATTTTACTTACGTTGAGTATTTATTAAATTAAGAAAATTAAAAACGAAAAAAAATATAAAAGTGTACCATACGAGTATAATGCCTTACGTTTGAATTAGTGTAGTTTTAATATATTTTGGTATGCAAAAGCTAATTAGTTCAGCTTTGTTTTGAGCAAAAAAAAAAATGGGGGTATTTAGTTTAATATCTCATATGCTGTCGAAGTGAGTACGATCGGAGTATTAGTACTACTTTCGTGTAATCTGTGCTCCGCTATCTCATTTTGTACTCTCCTTCTATAATTAACGATATATTAAACAATTTTAAACACGTATTTGGAGTTTTGGACGCATCAGATTTTGCTCGCAATAATTATAAGTTTGACAAAAATCTACTATAAAACCTGCTTAATTGAACATGGCAATACTTTTTGCTTTAAATGAAACTGTCTATAGGTTAAATTTATTTTGACAGAAAAGTTTTTGTGTGGTGTTGTACAGTTGATGCTTTCCAAAACAAGTCGTCCCGCGTCGTCCGCACTTTATAAATTGGTACAAAATATGGAAAAAAATTTAACCAAATATTGAAAGGATACTTTACGAGCAGACCTCATTAGTAATATTCCTACTTCGTCGACGGGAATTTCCTCAAAAAAGTCATCCACTACCGCCATCCATGCCGCCTCCTAATAAAAAATCCCGAAATGATAAAAATTTTATGGAACCACTGATAACACCAAGGAACTCGAAAATATCCAGGTTGAAAAGGGTAAGAATAAGCGCAAACAAAATTTTCGTTCGATTTGGATAGATACATTTACGTGGGTCGAAAAAAAAACAGATCATTCAAATGGAGTAGATAAACCGTTCTGCAAATTTCGCAATAAGCTCCTGACGAACAATACCGTTCATTTACAACGCCATGAAGATTCAGAGCTACATAAATCAACAATTAGTTCTCTAAATCGTCAACCGCAAATTTAAAAAAAAACGCAGCTTTTTCTAAAAAAAATTGAGCGGGCTAAATCAGCGGAATTAAAAATAATTATGTTCCTTCTAGAACATAACTTGCCATTCGTATTAATAAACCTCTTAATTTCGCTAATCCAATCCATCGCTGTAGACCCAAATATATTCAAGGAGTTGAAATGTAGGAAAACTAAAACGACCGAGACGACCAATACAATAATTTTTGATGAAGGACTGGAAATCGCCGCGTTACTCCGAACACAAAAATTTTCCATTATCAAAAAGTGCTTGGTTCTAGTTGTTCGTTTTTTTTGATTACTCTGCTGGTTAAGTAACAGACAAATTTTTTGGACTTGTGGAAATAGAAAATGCAGATGCTAAAAGCAAATATGATAAAATAAATAATTACTTTGAGTTGGTTAAAGTGCATTTATCAAATATAATAGGTTTTGCTTCCTATAACGCGTCAGTGATGATGGGCAATAAGGGTGGAGTAAAAGTTCTTTTACAAAATATAAATCCTAATTTATATATAATGGGTTGCATATGCCACTCAATACATTTATGTTCCTCGGCCGCATCTAAAATGATACCTCACAAAATCGAGCATCTACCTAGGAATATCTATTCATATTTTGCGCATATCTCGAAACGGCAGCATGATTACACGCAATTTCAAGATTACTTCAACGTTAAGAAACACAAAACTTTAAAGATCGATTCAACTAGGTGGCTATCATTCGAGAATGTAGTGTCACGAATACTGGAACAGTGGACTCCCTTAAAGCACTATTTTGTATCGAATGAATTCGAAACAGATTCTGACGTAGCTCATAATATTTCCCGTGAAATGACCAACAAAAATAAAATATATTTTTATTTTCTATCATATATACTTAAATTCACAAACAAAATAAATGTTGAATACCAAGCAGAAACACTTCGCATTCACCTGTTGCTGTATACTATAAAATCGTATTATAAAACTATTTTGACAAATTTTATTAAGGCAGAGTTTATTAATGGAAATTGTTTGAACTCAGGAGGGACAGTACCGGAAAATGTAATTATTGGTTTAAATGATTTTGAAGACGAGGTGTTAGTTGCCGTACAAGCTGTCGACCCAGAATTAAAAGTACCCACTGTAACTTCTTTACTTAAACGGTTTCCACACCTCATTGAAGAAAAGTATATTCAAGAATTAGATGACGAATGGAGGCAATTATTGAATCAGGAGTGTATCAATATAAATATGGATATTGAGGAATTCTGGGCGGGAATTTTTAATTTAAAAAATGCAACAAGTGGTAAAATGTTCTCTCATCTAACTATTTTTATAGGAGCAATATTAAGCTTTCCCCCTAGCAGTGCAACTGCAGAACGTGTGTTTTAACAAGTAGCTTTAATTAAAAACAACCAAAGGAATTCATTAGCTACCTGAACAGTGAATTCAATTCTTATGGCAAAAGAAATGCTAAAACAAACTGATGCGAGTAAATGGGTTTCATCCAAAGATATTTCAGCGAAAAATAAAAAGTAACATTCTTTTATGCTTTTAATTATATTTTTTTTGTGATAATCGCAACGAATGTGATAAGGTTTTATTTCTAAATTTCTTGATTTTGTTTATAAATGAATTAATTTTGTTCACTATACATAAATATTAATTAAATATTAAATATATATGGATATATATATATATATATATTATATATATATATATATATATATATATATATATATATATATATGTATATATATATATATATATATATATATATATATATATATGTATATATATATATATATATATATATATATTATTTACTGGAGGGCCTGGATATATATATATATATATATATATCGATCCAAAAAATTTAATTTTGATTATAATTTTATAAGAAATTATAATTTCGATATTCACTCTAATTAACACAAAAAAAAGCATAAATTTGCCTTTTAAATTTACTCCAAATAGTGTTTTTCACTTTTTGCGCAATATACACCATATTGATTGATTGATTGATAGGATGTACGGCCAAGCATTATAGCAGGAACTTTCAGACTCCCGGGCACACGCCGCACACCCGTTTATATATTGTAACGCAATCCCCCAAGGGATTACGTTAACAGACATGAGAATTGCGGTCTGATGCGGTATAGTAGCTGCTAGAGCTCACGGTGCGGCGTGGGGGTTTTCAGACATATTTCCCATGCTTGAATAACCGTATGAAGAACAAAATTAGAGGGGCAAATGGAAATTAAAATTAAATTGCCACGGCCTCAGCAGCTAAAAAAAAAATAATAAGTAGGGAGTGATCGATCCGGAGTGACCGTCTCAATCCGGCCGCCTACTGGGATGCTGTTTCCCAGTCGCGACGGCCACCGATGCCATTATGAGGGATGGACGCCCGCATGACAATCCCATCGACAATCCCCCGGAACGGAGACCGTCACCCCGACGCGATCAACTCATATGGCGTGCCGCCATCAGCACAGCCTGTCCTGGAGGAACGAACGGCACGCATGAAACAGGGTGGAAAAGACCGACCTTCACACGACCACACCTCACATCACTCGATCAATTAGTTTGTTTACACGCACATGGTGCGGCGTAGCCAAAACAACAAGAAAATTCAAAGAAAATCTTTGTTACGGTAAAAAGAAAAAGAATGAAAATTATGCCAGATAGATTACGTTAAAACTGATTCTACGTTAATATTAAATTTCACTTTCACTATTCACTGTTTTAAGAAAATTAAGAAAATAACACAAAAAATATCTGAATGAAAAGAACCGTTATGGGGTCGAACCACACCCAAAAACGGACAACCGAGCTGAAGCAAAGAGAAAAAAAAACAGCGGAAATTCCAAACGCAATTACTCAAAACGACGGAAAAAAATAACGACAATAATTTGCTCTGAGTGGGGTTTCCACCAAATCGGTGCGCCACCACGAAACGCCGAAAACAAACGGTAAAAATAGCAATATATGTACATAAAATATAGTGCAAATAGAGAGGGAGAAACAAACTGTTACAGACTTTGGAAAACTACAATTTACAGTTACCCAGTTTGTTTGTCCCTTGATTTTGTTTTACCTTATTTTTTTTTGGGCCCGTCCGACCAACCGCAACCAGCGCCGACGCAGGATCCCCCTCACAATGGTTGCCCTGCCCCCACGGGCGGGAATACTGCCACAATATCACAATGTAATGTTTTAGTTTTTGTTCCAATATAAGGAATCACTGCATATATATCCCGTTTTTAAAACGTTCACCATAATTTGGAACCTATGGCCTTGAACCTAACTTTCAAGTCACCAACCATAAAACACGTTTATTCACTAATTTATAAATTTTATTCGGTTTCAGAAGGGTATATTTATTTCTTAATATTGCAACAAAATTGACGGATTATGATTAAATACAAAATTGTTCTTAACTTAATTTTATGTAATTCTTATTATTAGTACATTAACCAACTTTCTTATAACTGTTTTTACTTTCTTTCCTTTTTCTTTATACCACAATAGAATATTATGTTCTTTATAATTATCACTTAAATATGGTTGAAAACACCTTTATATGGTGAAGGCAAAATTTTGAGGTCACTCACCCAATATTGAGGTCACTCGCAATATTTATCATAAAAAAAACCCAAACTCAAGACAAATATATATTTTATTATTATTATTATTATTTTTTTTTTATTTGTTGTACAAAGTCCGTATTACTTTATTCATATACAATAACCAATATTAAAATTTTCTGTAATTAAAGATTTTTTTCTTTTTTTTTATTATTTTATTCCAAAAAAAAAATATAAATTCAAAATGAAACACCGAAAACGTGTTTTTTTTTCAATGAACGCGATCTTAACTAACATTTACTTATATAAAGCACTTTTAAAGATGGTTTTTAACGACAGTCGGAAGACAAATTTTCACGACCGTCCACTATTCCACTATCCTCACACGATTACTTGAATAAGGCCAAACTTGACCACTTTTATTAAAACTTTTAAACTCGATTGTTTTAAATAACAAAACTACACTGTCTCGTTTAAAAATAAGAACTAGACTTATTTTTACCAAATCAAAAACTAGACTTTACATTTAATCAAAAAATTTTTGACTTATCGTCACAACTGCCAAAACTAGACTAACTATTTTATTTTATTTTTTATCAAAAAAAAATCAGTCAATTTTTTTCCCCCTCTATTTCTGCACTTCGCATCGCTGTTCGTCCCATTCGTTGGATCTGTGCACATCGTTCATCATTTTTTTATTTTTTATTATTATAAAATCTTTATTGATATTTATGTTTTTTTTTTGTACACAAATACAACGCATAAGACGAACAACGACGACGAACATATGTACATACTTATCTGTACGGTCGCATCAGATTCGTGTTGAATACACCGATCGGTTCAATCTCCACTCAGAGCAAATATCACGCGTCAATTTAAGCCAATGATACCAGAAAGAAAAATAGAATATTCCAGATTGAACATTTTAATAACGCAAACATTCCATCTCATACTACACAATACATGTACACACACCAACTCGCAAGAGATATATATGCTTGTAAATGACAATATAGAAAACAAGTAAATGCAAAAAAAATTTAAAATATGTTTACATAACAATCGGAGGGAATATTAAATTTAAATTCGGAAATCATAAAATCAAGCATAAATATAACACCATGGTGGTCATGGTATTTTATAACTATAAAAGTTTTTTTTAAATTATTTGAGCGTTTGGGATCTTCGCAAAAATCTCTTGTTCCTCTGTTTCAAGTGGAGACATATGCCAGTCGTAACAATATAACAAATCCGAAGGATAGGAAAGGATTATTAGTTGGGACAGACTCGACCCGGTTACAGACACCTAAGCGATCGACAGTTAGTAAAATTGTTAGTAAATATATAGTAAAAATAGTTAGCAAAAGACAACACAATTCCTAAACTACAGCTTATTCACTACTAAATGATCCTGGAGAGTTGATTCAAGCTAAAATTTAATTCTGAAACTAAGGATTAATTTTAATCCCAATAATAATGATTAATTCTAGAACTATGTTATATTCTGAAAATTGAATTATTTATTAGCAAGTTAAGGAAGAGAAACCTTTAAATATTCTTTAAACTAAATTAATTAATATACATTAATGAGCAAAACACAATAAATTACATATTACAAAAATCAAAATTTTATGAAATCGAATATGGTAACTTTCTCAATTCTAAGCTAAAAATTCAAAAATAATGTTTAAAAACTTTAAATTACTGAGCTACGATTTAAATTCTCAGCGCATGTTTCATTAGTTAACGTTATCATGTAGATAGTTAATTAATTGTTTACATACTGCAACTAGAATTAAAAATAAAAAGTTAAAAATATATATTTAACCATAAAATTAAACTAAAACTAATCAGCAATTTCCTACAGATCTAGAAAAATGGAAATTAATAATGTTGAAGTTAATTTAAAGAATTTAAAAATTGATTATGTTACGGCGCAAAACAGTCTAGAATCACCAATAATTTAGTTAAGTATTACATGTATACAGGATATTTACGAATAAAGTTCAAATAGAATTTTCCAGGTATCTCTGAAAACTAAATTAAATTAATAATTCACCATTATACCATATCTTTACTACTTAATTAATCGAATTTAACTTATATAAATTAGTTAGTGATAAATAAAATAAAATAGTTATCACAACACAATACAATTTCTACCCTACATAACAGCTGGATGGTTGTAGTTTCTGGATGCTGAGCGAGAATTCATAAGTATTTCTGTAGCTCGAAGACGATCTACAACTTATATATAATTAAGTATAATTTATAACAGCTACATATTCTAATGGTTTCCTTAACATTAGTCATTTTCGCAACTTAAAGTTATTGTTAAGCTCAAACTACTTTTATAGTTGAAGCAATTCCGCAAATTTTCCATAACCACACTACCCCCAAACGTTAGTAAACTAACTGATAACATCGTACAATCCAACAATTCCTTCCATATACAGTGACTAACTTCAATAATCGGTCTCTCCACCATCACTAGTCCCCAAAGGCTTCCTGGCACTACAATAACAAAAATATTAATATTTCTCCCCCAAAAGCCAAAACCCGACCAACCCCCAATAAAACTCGAATAAATTGATTTTAAATAAATAAATAAGAATTGTAATAAAAATGTTAAAACAATTATTCCATTATACATTTATTTGTAAAATAACGGTATAGTTTTTCGATATTTTGAAGGATTTTGTTAATTATTGTAATAATACGTAGTTCTCAGTTGGCCGTGGTATTGTAAAGTTATTTTTTTATATTTTGTATTTTCAAAATTTAAAATGGGTCGTAAAGGAGAGAATTCAACATTGGAGCAATGAAAGTAAACAGTCTGCCATTACGCTAAAGGTCGTACGTATGCGGAAATTTCAGAAATGCCGAATATGCGTTCGGCAGTATAAAAATGAAGGTAGGATTATTTGAAGTAGCAAAAGGGCCAACCTAAAAAATTAACTGAAAGTGATAAACGTTTGATATTAAGACAAATTAAAAAAAAAATCTACGCAGAAAATTGTATCAGAGGTGTTGGAAGAACTGGGAAAAGCCGTACATCCATAAACCATCCGCAGAACATTAGAACGGCAAGGTTTTCAAGGCTGCGTGTCCAGAAAAAACATTAGTAAATGAGCGAAATAGAAAAAAAGGGATCCATTTTGCCAAGGAAAATATTGGAAAAGGTTCCAGTTTCCGGAACGACGTAATATTTGCTGACGAGAGGAAATATAACCTATTTGGATCAGATTGACGAACTGTGGGTGTGGCGTAGATGTAATGAGGAGCTCAAATCATCAAATATTACGCCAACTGTAAAGCATGGTGGTGGACATGCAATGGTGTGGGGATGTATATCAGTAAATGGAGTTGGGATGTTAGTTTTTATTTATGAAAAAATTAATAAAAAAATATATTTTTACATTATAAAACAAAATCTAAGTAAAGGCGAAAATCTGGGTATATTGCCCAATGATCCTGAACATAAGTCCTATTTAGTTCGAAAATTGCTATTATATAATTGCCTAAAAATGAGGAAAACTCCTCCCCAATCACTTGACTTGAACCCCAAAGAAAATATATGGGATGCTCTTGACCGGCGAATTCAAAACACTTCGATTATTTCAGTAACTAATCTGAAAATTTGGATGAAACGAGAATGGACTGAAATTGGCCAAGATTATTGCAAACAAAATTGTTGAGAATATGCCAAATCGCTTATATCACGTTTCGAAGTAGAACGGAAATCCCACAAAATATTAATTTAACATATTTTACTATTAAAGTAACGATGAAATAGCTACATCTTTTGTTTCAACATTAATAACAATTTCTTCGTAATGTTATTCAATATGAAAATACTCGAACTCCACTGAAGATCAATAAAACTTCCATTCTTGAAAAAGAAAAACTCTTCTTAATTCTAATAGCAAAAAGTCCCCAAACCCAAAGACAATAGAAAAACCGAACACCAAAGCACTCACTGTATCTCTGTTTGTACTCACAAACACAACCCTTAAAGATGTTAACTATAAAACCTTCAAAACTCGGAAAAGTACCGCTCAACAGTTAAAATTACTAAGAGTATACGTAACTAATTAAATTCAACATCATGGTCATTAATATCTCTGTAAATGTACAGCAAATTAATTGGATATTCGTTATTTGAAGGATAGCAATCATCAATATTTCAAAATTATATTTAAAACTTATAAAACAGTAGTTGAACAGATCTCCGCCACACCATTTACCATTACAACTTAAAAATACAAGTCACTAAAATAATAAATCAATGAAAGGAAATTGAAAAATTATATTCTTAAAAATTTTATCGGTGTACTATATAAGTAATATTGACGTTTGTATGTGAAAACTGCAACCTAAACTTCACTAAATCCAATAAGTTAATTAATTAAGTTCAACACATTTAGCAACTCGATTTTCATTTACATAATTCCACGTTGTTCACATTGATTGAATCAAAATTTGGCATACATAAATAAATACGTTATAGTGTGTTGCATGCAAACCAAATCTCTATTCAACTCAAAATTAATATTTACATATTAGTATTTTATTCATATAATTTAGTTAATTTATAATCTTTTAATATTAATTAAATTAATTAATATAATTAATACAACTTAATGCAGTTTTACCCCGTAAAAAAATTAATCATACCTAAGTAAACAATTATCAATTTTCGATTCGACTCAAACTTATTCGATTATATGAAGTATAAGAATCCTATTTGATTCGAATACATTCAAATTTTCGTTTGTGTTTGTGCAGTCCATGTTTTATCAAGAAAACTATAGTTGTCTCATTGATTGATTGATTGATTGATTGTGAGTGTACGGCCAAGCATTATAGCAAGTCTCCCGGACTCCCGGACACACACCGTACACCCGTTTACACATAACAAAACCGAAGGATAGGATAGGATTATTAGTTGGGACAGACTCGACCCGGTTACAGACACCAATGCGATCGATAGTTAGTAAATAGACGGCACAAAAGACAACACAATCTAACTACATTTTTAGATGATCATTTCTCTGGAATCCAGGGCCGGATACTCAGGACTCCCTAAACCTAAATTAAAAATTATGATTGTTGTAATTTCCCCCTGTTCGCCTTTCATTAATTTACCTGATAAAATAATTAAGAAAATCTAAAATTACTAAGCTAAAATTATAATTATAATTACAATTACAGTAGAACTCGCTATATGACAAAACTATATGATTGCTTCGTTATATACATGGTTTAGTATAAACGGATTCTACTGTATTATAAAAAACATCATTATAACAAATAAAGATAAATTTAAATAAAATAAAGTTGAAATTAAACTTTCAAGATTTATTATGAGTGTACGACCAAGTATCATGGCACGATCTCCCGGACTCCCGGTCCCATGCCGTATACCCGTACACATATAACAAAACCGAAGGATTGGATAGGATTATTAGTTGGGACAGACTCGACCCGGTTACAGACACCAATGCGATTGATAGTTAGTAAATTATTAGTGCAATGTATAATAAATAGGTTAGCACAAGACAGCACAATCTAACTACATTATTAGATGATTATTTCTCTGGAATCCAGGGCCGGATACTCAGGAATCCCTAAATCCTAAATCTAAAACAGGGCTTAAAAAAATATTAATTATTAATGTTGTAATTTCATCCTTGTCCGTCTTTCATTTACCTGATAAAATATTTAATAAAATTTTAAAATAACAGCGCTTATTTCCTTATTAATGGTCCTTTTATATCCAATTAAAAATTATTACTTACTGCAGCAAGAATTAACATAAACATTAAACCATTTAAACATAAAATTTTACTTAAAACTAATCAGAAATTTCCTACCGATTAAGAAAAGAAAATATATAATTATGAATTCAATTATTTTATAAAATTTATATAAAATGATTAACATGATAATTCAATTTGTGTAAAAAAATTCATAGTAAAATGTATCAAAGTAGCTGTTTGCTAGCGGATATTTTCGAAAAAGGAAGGAAGGTGTGATGCAAGTGGATATTTTTTTCGGATATTTTTTTATTTACCTTTTTCAATTATTTTATAAGCTTAAATAATAAATTTCTATATAACATCAAAAACCCATGAGATTTCTGTCACTTATTAAAGAAAAGTGTATTATTTTGGTTGCTTTAAAATAATAAAATTTCCAAAAATATGCCGTCGAAAACGCGTTTTGGAAAAATCTCGAATGAAAATATTGTAAAGGAAATCGATAAAACTACGCCTGAAAATACTAAGAGAAGTAAATCATCGATTTGGAATCAATTTGATGCATTTTGTAAAGAAAGAAGTTTCGATTTAAAGACAGAACAAAAAATTCCTGATGTCGCTATGATTTTAATGGATTGGGGGTTTAACATGAAAAAGCAAAACGGAGAAGACTATAAAGAGTATGTAATTAAGACGATGTGGAATACGACTGCTAAAATGATTCAGTCTGATTATTTTATTAAATATAAAGTAACTTTCGATCCATTTTCCGATATACAATTTAATGAAGCACGTAAAGCCAGAGATTCGAAACGAAAGCAGCTGCAAAGTATAGTTGAAAAACGAAAAGAAAGTGCGATATCATTTACGAAGGAAGAAATAAATAAAATGGCCGACGCGTGGGGATGAAAATACACCGATGGGACTATTAAAAAAAATTTTCCACGTAGCGGCATACGAGTTAGCTTGGAGAGGGGGAGAAGCTGCCAATTGTAAAATAAATTTCTTCAAAACAACAGCATTAAGTGATGGAAGTTTTTCAGGGAGGATTGAATATAATTGTATTTTTTCGAAAGCTTGCCAAGGAGGGGCAAAAAAGTGCAGTTACAGTAAATGGCTCATTGAAAACATAGAAAATCCAAACTTGTGTCCAGTTAGATTATATCAAAAGATATTAAGCAAACGCTCTCCAGAGATTACGAACGAAAAATTTTTTCTTACCCCTAATCCCTTCTGGGAAAAACCAAATTCCAAAGGATGGTACAAAAATATGCCGATAGGAATTAATGAGCTTCTGAAATGGACTAAAGTATCCGCAGAAAAAATAGGACTAAATATAAAAAATAAAAAAATTACAAATCATTCACATCGTTCAAGCGCAGTTTCCAATTTGATTAAAGGCGGTATAAATGAACAAGAATTAATTAAAGTAACAGGACACTCTTCTGCAAGCTCAATAAAACCTTACCTACAAATAGATGAAAGCCACCATTCCAACATTATAAAAAATATGCGCCAACCAACTATTCAGAAGACGTCCACTTCTTTAGACACTATTCAGTCCACATCAACAGGGCAAATAATTTATAATAATTGTGTTTTCGAAAATTGTTCCTTTAAATAAATTTTCCTTATATATTGCTCAATAATAAAGTTCCAAAATAAAATTTTTAATCAAAAAAATGTCTAATTTATTAACTTTTTTCTCTTTTCTCGTTGAATTATCTCAACAAATACAACTCGAGCTTTGAGTTAGCCGGGGATTTTTTTATTTTTGCACTCGTAATTAGTATGCGTAGCAATTTAACTTGACAAAACTTTTGTCCAGGCAAAAACACTCGAGCTGTGCTCTCGTGTTTTTTCCGTACAAGTTTTGTCTCGTTAAATTGCTACGCATACTAATTGTTCGTAAAAATAAAAAAATATCCGGCTAAATCGAAGCTCTTGTTGTATTGCTGTTGATAATATTACAGCACCACAATACATACATATGTAGATTTATTAATAATTCAATAAATCAATTGGGTACTATAAGTATATTAAGAATCAACAAATAAAATTAACATACAAATTCTCAGACGACTCTGAAAACTAAATTTAATTAATAAACATCATAATAACAAATTTTATTACTTAAATGAATAATTATTATAACAGGATCTTCAGTATTCCCGAGCACACCTCGTACACCCATTTATCCATCCCCAGCCGAAGGATAAGAATAAATTGTTAGTAATTATATAGTAAAAACAGTTAGCACAGGACAACACAATTTCTAAACTACAGCTTATTCACTGCTTGTTAATCCTGGAGGGTTGATTCAAACTAAAATTTAAATTTGAAATTCGGGATCAATTTTGATCCCTATAATAATGATTAATTCTAGAACTATGTTTATTCTGAAAATTGGATTATTTATTAGTAAATTAAAAAAGAGATCCCTTTAAGTATTTTAAAACTAAATTAATTAAAATATATTAATGGACAAAACAGAATATATTACACATTACAAAAAATTAACATTTTATTGATTGATTGAGAGTGTACGGCCAAGCATTATAGCAGGATCTCCCGGACTCCCGGGCACACACAGTACACCCATATACATATAACAAAACCTAAGGATAGAATAGGATTATTAGTTGGGCCAGACACGACCCGGTTACAGACACCAAAGTGATCGATAGTTAGTAAATTATTAGTACAACATATAATAAATAGATTAGCACAAGACAGCACAATCTAACTATATTATTAGATTATCATTTCTCTGAAATCCAGGGCCGGATACTCAAGACTCCCTAAATTTAAATCGGGACTTAAAATTATTAATGTTGTAATTTCCCCTGTCCGCCGTTCATTAATTTACCTGACAAAATATTTAAGAAAAATTTAAAATTACTAAGCTAAGATTACAAAAACCGTGCTTATTTCATTTTCCATGGTCCTTCTATATCTAATTAATTAATTATTAAGTACTGCAACATAAATTAGAATAAACGTTAAAAACCATTTTAAACATAAAATTTTACTTAAAACTAATCAGAAATTTCCTACCGATCAAGAAAAAGAGAATAAATAATTGAAAATTCAATTATTTTATAAAATTTATAATAAATAATTTAAAAATGATAATGTTACAGCACCACAACATCCTAAAATTATCAATAATTCAGTTAGTACTATAAGTAGTATATCAAGAATGAACAAATAAAATCAATATATAATTTCCCAGGCAATTCTGAAAACTAATTTTAATTAGTAAATCACCATATTTTTAATCTAAATTAATTATTATACATTAATGAGCAAAACACAATATATTACATAGAAGAATTATAAAAATTAACATTTTATGAAATTGCCTATGTAAACTCTCCCACTTCTAAGTTAAAATTCCAAAAGAATGTTTAAAAATTTTAAATTGTTAAGTTATAATTTAAATTCACAGCACTTGCTCCATTGGTTACCATTCTCCTGTAAATAGTTAATTAATTGTTTACCTACTGCAACTAGATTTAAAAATAAAAGTTGAATAACCATTCTATTAAATTTAAATTAATCGGCAATTTCCTACAAATCTAGAAAAAGGAAATTAATAATGTAGAAATAAATTATTTATTTATAAAAGTATATAATATAATTTAAACATTGATCATAATACTAAACAAAAAAGTCTAGAATATCTGATATTTCCTAATAAAACACAATTAGAGTTTCCCAGGTATCCCTGAAAATTAAATTGCTTTACTACATAATTGATAGAAATTAACTTATATAAATTAGTTAGTGATAAATAAAATAAAATAGATAACACAAGAACAATACATTTCTACGTTACATAACTGCTGCTTGAAGTTTCTGGATGTTGAGCGGGAATTCACCAATATTTCTGTAGCTTGGAGACGATCTAACAATTATATATAATTATATATACTTAATATCAACTGGACCATCAGGCAAAAATACCCGAACAAACTATGCCACTTTGATATAATTAAATTAAATTAAATTGACAAAAAGTATTGAAATATTTTCATCAATACCTCAAATAATTTTGCAATGCAATGTAGTTTACAATATCATATAAAAGGGAATTTCCCTTATTCTAGATAACGTATGATGCTATTCATTTAATTAGTATAATATTTCAATCTATATACATAAATCCCTACAATATGTAATATCAAACGGTAGCATCAGTTTCACAAAAAGAAATTTATTAAAACCAAATCAACACAAATAAGCAACGTTGTAAACGCCCACGACTTTAACTAAGTCGACTGAGCGGTAATTTGCACGAGTAGCAAAATCAGCTACCCCAAAATCAGCTCCAATGATTAATCCCGGATGTCATCCAAATATTTATGTCTGATAGTGTGCATATTCAAATGATTTGCTTCAACTTCCAAATCCAATTAGCATCATTTACCAATTGAAGAGATCACCGCCACCAAAAACCTGAACCTAATCAATAATTCAGAAATTTATCTCTTTATTAATAAATAAATAAAACAATAAATAAATGCAATGAAAATTAACCCTTACTTTCTTAAAAATGTATCGATGTACGTATATAACACGTAATTATGAGGATTATGTGTACATCCCACCATCTAAATTTCAATAAATCCATTAAGACAACCATTAAACTCAAAAATCAAATCTTAACTTAATTTAAACCAACATTTCTAAATTCGCATTTCATTTATCTATGTATTTATTTATTTATTTAGACAATTTATAATTTATAATATTAATTAAATTAATTAGAAAACAATTTTATTCAGTATGTAATACCCTGTAAAAAAATTTATTAATCCTATCTAAATAAACCGTTCAAATGAATTGTATAAGACAGCTCCCAATTCCAATTCGACTCAAACCAATTCGATTATACAAAGTATTTTTATACTCAACACAATCCTATTTGAGTCGAATATACAAATTCCACTGCGCTTACACAATACATGATTTCAATAATAGCTGTATTTTGTTGAGAAAAAATTAATTCGAATTATTTTGGAGTTATTTTTTTTCTCAACAGAACAAGCCGCGAAATATTTTTTCGATTTAATTTTTATATTCTATGTTGGTATTTCTTCGGTTTTTCATTCAAGCAGTTACGTATTTTATTTGTTCGAGCTCGAATTAAATAATTCAAATTTTTTGTTCGAATTATTTAATTCCTGTCACGTGCAATTGTTGTTGTAAATTTCTCAACAAAATACAGCTAATATCATAGTTGTTTCGTGAATACACAAAAACACAAAGAGATTAACAACACCTGCATTCAAGTAACAAAATCCTATATACTAAAACCAAAAACATACTAAAACCACCAACACACATTGACGGTAAATATTTTCTACCATCTTTCATGTGCGTATTAGTAGGCCTTATAGTACATATAAACACACTTAAACTATGTAACGCAAAAAATTCTCTTTTTGTTGTTGTTTGTGCGTTATAATACATAAACCAACAAAATATATTACATTTCCTAAACAGAATCCGTGTAAAGAGCGAACAAGCAGCTGTACAACCATATTGTTGATCCTACCTACCATATATGAATCAAGTTGTATGGATGTATTAGTGCCCATTTCACACAACAGTAAATTACTTGTGACTGCTGTATCAAAACCAACGTTAAGATTCTCTTTCTCGTTGTTGTTTGTACTTTATAATACAAAAACCAACAAAACCACGCACACTTCCTTCATTGAAATCGTGCAAAGAGAAAACGACACAGCTACATAGTACACAAACATATTTATGGCCCTTTTATATACTAAATTAGAAGTATGTATTAGTGTCGTAAAAATAAAATCTAATACCAAATTTATTGCGACTTATTTTATATACCATAATTTAAAATTTATTTCAATACTATCTAAATATTAAACTTAAACAAGTAATTAAAAATTGAAATTTGATTGTATTTACAATCCACAAAATATCAAATCATGCACTTTTAATTTTTCTATCTACAAAAATAAAAAACATTGCCTGACAAATGCATCCCGGTGGATTGCATTTTCCAAAATTACACTTTAGTTTAATTATTTTCACTACACATTACACTAAACTTGAATTTAATTAGAAATAAATTTAAAATTTAAAATTAAAATGTATGGGGTCAGAAGCGCCGGTTTAGATGGTCTTATTATACTAGCCCAAATGCCAACCTCACCTGCACGTGGTACTCCCTGCTAATTAACTAACGAGGCTCTGGCGACCGAGATACGGCGGAATAACCGACTACCGAGAACATAGCAAATGATGTTCTCTTCAATGACCCACTACCAACTTGTACTGGTTAGGTTGGTAGTTGATACATAACCAGTTTTAAAGCAATGAATACAACGCAAAAAGGAAACAATACCCCAGGTGGTAAACCAACTACCCAGTTGGCTAATCCACCCTCTTACGAGGCTGGCTCAATGGATTCTGGGGTGAGCCAATCATTGCTAAACCCATTCGAAAGAAGTTCAATGTTGCTAAGATCACCAAACCATCATACTAACTCTGCAAATCAGCAGAAAGACGAAAACGCTGAACTCTGTCGAAAACTCAGTGAAGTAGATGTACTTTTAACCCAACTAAGAAGCGAAATTGAAAAACTAAAAAAAGAAAATGAAGAATTAAAGAAGCCCAAACTAATGGAGATTTGTGAAAACCCGCTAACTTGTTATAATGAAACAAGTACTCACACCAGTTATAACAATGAGTTCAATACTGTGTAACAATTTCTGAATTGTTAAAAGTTTTAGCTTGGGTATTTGAGTTTTTTTATTGGATTCAATTTTGAGTGGTTTAAATTGGCGGGGTCGTACTATACTATCTTGAGTGTAATTGTTCATTCCAGTTAGACAGTTGATTTTTTTTGTTTGTGTTTAAACAATTTGCCCTCTCCAATATATCTTCCCGTTGGATGAATATTTTTTTTTAACGGGATGAATATATTGAAATGATAATGAGAAGAAAGAAAAGGGAACAAGAATTTAATTAACGTTTGGTCGGTGATACGAAAAGACACTAAAGATAAATGGATAAACCTTATTATTGTCCAATTAAAATCTAAATAAAAGAAAATAAAATAAAAATTCAGTGAAAACGATTGTAGTTTTTACCTTAGTTTTGGTGGGGGATAAAAAGTACCTTGATCAAACTGAATGATGATGCAGGTATAAGTGGATGATAGTTAATTAATTGCTAATGTGAACATGATTGTGATTGAAATTGAAAGAAACAATAAGTAAATTAAAAAAAAAAAAAAAATAACGTGAAAATAAAATTGATATCATGCCGTCCATCTGGTTTTTTTTATGGCTGATCAGTGATGAACTGAAAATTAATAAAATTGTTAAAATTGTTAAAAATTAAAATACCAAATTAATTAAATTTGATAAAAAAGCATAAAGTTATAAATTAATAAAATACTGGTTACATAAATAAAAATTAATAAATAAAAGTAAATAATTTTTAAATTTCTGTAATGTTCAAGAATATGAAATAAATAAAATTTATAAAATTTAAAAATTATCAAAGAAAAACCTTTGAGTTTTTAATTAAAATCACAATATTCGTATACCTAACAACAATACAGCAACAAATAAATAAGAAAAAAAACAAACAAACAGTGAAACTCTCGATGTCCGGTGTATTTTCTCCGGTAAACAAATTCTCGTGGATATATTGGATGCAGTGTTATATTGTTCATACGGTGCGGGAAAAACAAGCAATGGTAGATGACATCATATCCTGAAGTGGAATTGGTTACGATTTTTTTTTATTGTAAGTATTGTAACAGTTCATCCAGTCAGACCAAAAATCGTAAGTTTTTTTTTATATTTATATATTGATTTTTTATTTCACATCACATGGAGGCATTCTAGTATGTCTCTAAATTAAAAGAACCACTATGGTTAACCGGATCAAGCTTAGGGGAGACAAATTTTTATTATTATTAGTATTTCAAACACGAGCAGGGACTAATTGTGATCTACCCACGACCAATTTAAACCTCTTCACGACTGAGCGGGCATAGGTCACAAACCCCTGAAAATGACGTAGTAGTTGATCGCCTGATAAAGACGGCCAATTGTTACAGATGGCGCCCAAAGACATGAGCACATGGATTTGTTTTCTTGAAAGAAAAAGTCATGATTTATAACGGCTTTTGTACCGAATTTAGAATGTCAAAATTTTCCAAATTTGGATTGATTTTATGACCTAGAATATTCGTTGATTACAGGGCATATATATTATACAGCATGCAAACAATTTTTTTTTTTTCAATTAACAGAATTTATTTAAGTACCGGAATCCATGCCTACAATTTTCTTAATTTTATTTTAGTTCATTCAAGTTTTCAAAACGTTATTTGGTTGCTGAATTATATTTTTCCTATATCTACGGACGCGTATTGAATGGATAATTTTAGAGGTCAGCATAATTTTGAACTTGAACATCAATTTTTTTTTGTCTACTCTAGATCAATACTGTTTGCAACATATGATTTTCCTTTTTTGTTTATTTTATAAAGTTGATACTGCGTATAGTTGGAAGGGGTTTGATCTAAGTAGTAATAAAATTACATCCGTTTAGAGTAATTTCGATTCTGCAAACTCATATTTGTTCCCCAGGTTTGATCCAATGGTTAGCCATAACATTTTTGTTTTGTTTGATCAAGAAACTTAGTTTGGTACTACGAACACATTAAAGTGTACATATATCGATTTTTTTTTGTTTTTTTATTATATCTCGCAAAGAGATTGAATTTATTATTATTTTTATTTAGAAATTAGTTAGTAATACTAACTTACTTAATTGGTTTAACATTGAATTATTGTTGCTTTTAATTTTAATTATTGTTTAAAGGGATCGGGCAATTGTTTAAATTTACTTTAGTTTTAGAGAATTTGTGGGTATGGTCTAACATTCATTTTAATTAATTATAAACTATATTTTGAAATTTCTTATAATTAAATTAGTTAGATTAAATATAATTAAATTACTTAACAATATTTAAAATCTTACGTTAGAAACATAATCTTTTCATTTCACAATTCTCAAGCTTTTCCATAATTTCATATAAATCATATTTTTAATAGAATTGTTTTTTTTTTGTATTGTAAATTTTTTTTTACCTGAATTTAAATTCATTTTTGGAATTTTCAAAATGGACGCAAACCATTTAAACCCTGACGAGTTCGAAATCGAATGTCTAGTTCGCAAGTTAAAAGACACTCCGCTCGCGAATTTAACGGCGTTACAACAAGCTTTCCAACAAGAAGCGCAACACCATCCTCTTAAACCCGCGCACGCTCATAATGCAGCAAAGAAAAGTCCAAGTCGCGAAGTGAAATTATGTACAAATAAATTGATAGAACATCGACGATTTCTTGCGAACATAGCTGATGTCAATAAGGTAAAAGGACAACCTGTAGATATACTTAGGACCAGAATCACTCATGTAATTGAAAGATTACAACGGTTATCAATAAGTAGTCGACGCTACAAGCAGTCAAGCTTAGTCCTAAAGGAAACTGGTCAAAATCTTTTACATAAGTTGGATTCTTTGATTGGGGATAATGCCGATCTTGATAGGACCCTCGCTGAAATTAACGACGAAATTGATCTGCCTCAAGATGAATATATCACTTCTGAAGAAGAACCGGAGTATCCAGATCAGGGCCAAGAAAAGGTAGCACCTTATGTTCCAAAATTATTCCATGAGAAACCTCCAACAGAATTGGAGGATATTTCAACTTTAGCAACGAAGAATGAAAATCTAACGGAAAATCAGCAGCAGCAATCAACACCAAAGGCGAAAACCGACGAGCGAACTCAAACTACCGATATCCCAGGACAAGTCGCATCTTCACACACGACTCAATCCAATCCATTAGTGAGGTATCAAACCAGTAATCTCTTAGCTAAATGGAACATTTCTTACGATGGTACATCAGACGAATTATCAATCAAAGATTTTTTATTTCGTGTTAGTCATCTCGCAGCTGCATATGCTGTGCCGGAAGCCAAACTTCGTAACGAGATATGTTTGCTTTTAAAAGGAGTGGCTGCCGACTGGTACTGGCTACATATTCGGTTACATCCACAAATTACATGGCATCAGTTAAAATTGGATTTTGAAAAGCGATTTAGAGATCATCGTACCGATTATGACATCCGCCGACTCATTAATCCTATTCCTTTCAATAATTTCAACTTCCCTTTCAAACCTAGTCATGACTATAATAATCTTTTCGAACATTCGCATATTAACTACAGTAAAGTTCATTCTAAAATCAAGTCCCAAAAACAGAAAGATCGCACTAAGAAATATTGGTATCGTAGGAGACAAATGCGTGCTGAGATTAATGAAACTTATCTATTTGATGATGATGATCAACGGCCATATGCTGACGTTATAATATTGGGTAAGCAATATCGCGGACTTATGGACAGCGGTTCCACCATTACCGCCTTCGGAGCAGGTAGCGAATTCTTCTTGAATAATCCACAATTTACAATCCATTATATTCCATCCAATGTCAAAACAGCCGGAGGAGATTTGAAACGAGTGTTCGGCTATTTGTTAACTACTGTTACCTACGAAAACCAACATCATTCAATGAAAATTTTCATCATTCCAAGTTTAAAACAGCAGCTGTACCTCGGTATAGACTTCTGGAAATTGTTTAATATACTTCCATCTCCGATTTCATCTTCCAAACCAACTATTTCTGAGATTGATGTCAATGTCACGGATCTAGATTGCGACTTCAATAAGCATTCTTTAACATCCGATCAACAAGCATTATTAGATGACACGATCAAGCAATTTCCATCATTCTCAGAACTCGGACTTGGTAAAACCACTAAACTTACTCATTCCATAAAGATCATGGAAGGAACATTGCCTATCAAACAGAGATATTATTCTGTCAGTCCGCCTATTCAAGCCGAACTTTATAAAGAGATTGATCGTATGTTGGCACTTGGGGTGATTGAGGAGTCAGACAGCTCTTGGAGTTCACCGGTCACGTTGGTTCGAAAGCCTGGAAAAGTACGTTTATGCCTCGATGCTCGTAGACTTAATGCGGTTACGGTCAAGGATGCATATCCTCTGCCAATCATTGACGGACTTCTGAGCCGATTAGAACAGACCAGATTCATCTCCAGCATTGATTTAAAAGATGCATTCTGGCAGATCTCGTTGGATCAGAACTCTCGAGACAAGACCGCGTTTGTGATCCCTGGCCGGCCGCTTTACCACTTTACTGTGATGCCTTTTGGGCTTTGTAATGCCCCGCAGACAATGTGCAGATTAATGCATAAGGTGATCTCCAATGAGCTACACGACCAGGTATTTGTGTACTTGGATGACCTCCTCATCACCTCAGGGACCTTCGACGATCACATTCAATTACTAAGGAAGGTCGCAGATCTGTTAAAAGAAGCCAATTTAACCGTGAATTTGGATAAAAGTAAATTTCTTCTAAAAAGCATTCGGTATCTTGGATTTATTGTGTCAGATGGAAATTTACGAGTGGACCACCAAAAGGTTGAAGCCGTTACTAATTTTCCTGCACCAAACACCAGCAAAAAGGTTCGTGGGTTTCTTGGATTAACCGGATGGTATCGTAGATTTATACCCCAGTATGCAACAATCGCCGCCCCTTTGACGGATCTCCTAAAGAAGAACAGGAAATTGGTATGGTCTCCAGAATGTCAACGTGCTTTTGACACATTGAAACACGCTCTTTGCACTGCCCCGATATTGGTTTATCCAAACTTTCAAAAACCGTTTACTATTCAATGTGATGCGAGCACAGTCGGAGTTGGCAGTGTTTTAACGCAGATCGGTGATGATGGTCAAGAACACCCCATAGCGTATATATCAAAAAAATTAAATCGTGCGCAACAAAATTATTCCATAACGGAACTGGAATGATATGCGGCAGTCCTAAGTGTCAAACATTTCCGAGTTTACGTTGAAGGAAGTCACTTCACTATAATCACCGACCATGCGTCGCTTAAATGGCTCATGAACAGTAAGGACCTGAATGGAAGACTAGCTCGATGGAGCTTAAAACTCCAAGCATTTGATTTTTCAATAAGCCATCGAAAAGGGACACTAAATGTAGTTCCAGATAGCTTATCAAGGATGTTTGTTGACGAGGTGAACGTCGCTAATCTAAAGGATATAATATTAAAAGATATGCCTCAATTGGACTTCAATTCGCAGGAATTTGTTTCTACTGAATATCTCGATCTCATACGTACTATTAAAAATTCGCCTAATCCGTTGGAAAATTTTACCGTTGAAGATGGAAAAGTATTTGTCAATATATCTAGACGTCAGGACGACGATTATTCAGATGTGCCACCGTGGAAAGTATATGTGCCGTCGCAACTTAGACCAGGATTAATATACTCAGCACACAATCCACCATCCTCTGGTCATCTAGGTATTAAAAAGACACTGTACCTGCTTCAACGGTATTTTTATTGGCCGAAAATGCCGTTGGACGTACAAGCTTATGTGCGGCAATGTGATACCTGTAAAACATGCAAATCAGTAAACCACATCACACGACCAAAGATGGGTGATCAGGCTCACGTAGAACGGTCCATGCAACGACTGTACATAGATTTCCTGGGTCCTTACCCGTTTTCCAAAAGAGGAAATTGCTATTTATTTGTCGTCCTGGATCATTTTAGCAAATATGTATTCTTCAAGCCCATGCGAAATGCCGTCTCGAAAGAAGTTTGTGATTTCTTAGAAAACGTAATTTTCCTCCAATATTCAGTGCCAGAGTCGATTGTCTCCGATAACGCTCAACAATTTAGTTCTAAACTGTTACGCGACCTTCTCGCTAAATATGGAGTATCGCATATTTACACCCCAAGATACAGCCCACAATCTAATCTATCAGAAAGGGTAAATCGTTCTATTTTGACAGCTATAAGGGCATATATCGATGATGACCACCGTAATTGGGACAGCCATTTGCCTGAAATTCAGCACGCTTTACGCAACGTCATTCATGAATCGACCAAATTTTCGCCACATTTCATTCTATTTGGACAACACTTAATTTCACACGCAACTGAGTATCGACTGCTTCAAGAGTTAAATTTAACTGGTGAACGAGATATTTCACCCCAATGCAAAGCCAATAGAATGAACCGATGTCGAGAACTTATACTTCTGCACCTAAAAAGAGCTTACGACAAAGCATCTCACACGTATAATTTACGAAGTGCCAACCGCGAATTTCAGGAGGGACAAACAGTCTTTGTCAAGAACTACGTTCAAAGTAATGCTGCAAATAAATTTTTCTCCAAATTTGCACGTAAAGCACTTAAGGCTAAGGTCCTCAAAAGAGTGGGCAAAGTGGCTTATGAACTAGAAATAGGTGGCAAAAATATAGGAATATTCCACGCTCATGATATAACCACATGAGTTATGAAACTAGTCGGTGGCAAGAAGGCGCTCTTATTCTTAATGTTACATTTTTTTTTTCTGTCTTGGTTAGCTATTAAAATTTATTTTGTTTTCTTGCCCGGCTTGATTGAGACTCTCAGGGTTACATGGGTACGTCCACACGATTGTAACAATTTCTGAATTGTTAAAAGTTTTAGCTTGGGTATTTGAGTTTTTTTATTGGATTCAATTTTGAGTGGTTTAAATTGGCGGGGTCGTACTATACTATCTTGAGTGTAATTGTTCATTCCAGTTAGACAGTTGATTTTTTTTGTTTGTGTTTAAACAATTTGCCCTCTCCAATATATCTTCCCGTTGGATGAATATTTTTTTTTAACGGGATGAATATATTGAAATGATAATGAGAAGAAAGAAAAGGGAACAAGAATTTAATTAACGTTTGGTCGGTGATACGAAAAGACACTAAAGATAAATGGATAAACCTTATTATTGTCCAATTAAAATCTAAATAAAAGAAAATAAAATAAAAATTCAGTGAAAACGATTGTAGTTTTTACCTTAGTTTTGGTGGGGGATAAAAAGTACCTTGATCAAACTGAATGATGATGCAGGTATAAGTGGATGATAGTTAATTAATTGCTAATGTGAACATGATTGTGATTGAAATTGAAAGAAACAATAAGTAAATTTAAAAAAAAAAAAAAATAACGTGAAAATAAAATTGATATCATGCCGTCCATCTGGTTTTTTTTATGGCTGATCAGTGATGAACTGAAAATTAATAATATTGTTAAAATTGTTAAAAATTAAAATACCAAATTAATTAAATTTGATAAAAAAGCATAAAGTTATAAATTAATAAAATACTGGTTACATAAATAAAAATTAATAAATAAAAGTAAATAATTTTTAAATTTCTGTAATGTTCAAGAATATGAAATAAATAAAATTTATAAAATTTAAAAATTATCAAAGAAAAACCTTTGAGTTTTTAATTAAAATCACAATATCCGTATACCTAACAACAATACAGCAACAAATAAATAAGAAAAAAAAACAAACAAACAGTGAAACTCTCGATGTCCGGTGTATTTTCTCCGGTAAACAAATTCTCGTGGATATATTGGATGCAGTGTTATATTGTTCATACGGTGCGGGAAAAACAAGCAATGGTAGATGACATCATATCCTGAAGTGGAATTGGTTACGATTTTTTTTTATTGTAAGTATTGTAACAGTTCATCCAGTCAGACCAAAAATCGTAAGTTTTTTTTTATATTTATATATTGATTTTTTATTTCACATCACATGGAGGCATTCTAGTATGTCTCTAAATTAAAAGAACCACTATGGTTAACCGGATCAAGCTTAGGGGAGACAAATTTTTATTATTATTAGTATTTCAAACACGAGCAGGGACTAATTGTGATCTACCCACGACCAATTTAAACCTCTTCACGACTGAGCGGGCATAGGTCACAAACACCTGAAAATGACGTAGTAGTTGATCGCCTGATAAAGGCGGCCAATTGTTACAACTGATGAAGAGGATCTCATGAGAGAAACAGATTGGGTACTGAAAAGGAAGAAAAGACCTACCAAAAAACGAAAAGCAGAATTCTCGCCTGAAGTTGGAGATCATTGGCAAGCTAATGTATTAGTAACTGGTGATACTAATACCAAACGAGCTCACCAGCAACAGCAACAAAATCGGCAACAAAAGGTTGTACCGAAAGAAAAAGCGCCTCCGCCAATTAATGTAATCGGCATAACAGAATTTGCTAGCATACAATCTTTAATGAAATCAGTGACAGCTAAAGAATATAGAGTAGTGTCACTAAACAATAACGTGTGGAAAATCAATACACCGGATTCCGATACATATAGAGCTCTAGCAACAAAGCTCAATGCGGAAGGTAAAGAATGGTTCACATACGAAGATAAAAACGAACGCGCAATTAAGGTTATGGCCAGAGGCCTTCATCCAACGTGTACGAAGGAGGACATAATTGAGGACCTAAAGGCAAGAGATCTGCAAATAGGAGATGCAGTAAACATCCTAAAGCGAGAGAGAGATGAGAACAATCAAGTCAAAAAAAGGGGGCTTCCACTCTTCATGCTTACGTTTAACAAAAAGGAGAAAGTTGAAAACATCTTCAACATCAAAGCAATTCTCAATATGAGGGTTAAAATAGAACCGCTTAAGAAAAACACGAGGCTAATACCTCAATGCAAAAAATGCCAAGGTTTCAATCACAAGCAAAAATATTGCAGACGGGAGCCAAGATGCGTAAAATGTGCTGGAAAACACAACGCGAAAGAGTGTACAGAAAGTAGAAACACCCCTGCAAAATGTATAAACTGTAAAGGGCATCATCCTGCAAATTATAGAGGCTGTGAAGTAGCCAAAGAACTTCAAAGACTAAGAAACAAAACGCATCAGTTTCCTCAAAACCCTAGGGTTACCAGAGAAGAGAAACCAACTAAAACCCAAGCGGAGCCAAAACCACCAGGTATTGGTACAGAGCGAAAAAATTATTCACAAATTGTACAGCAATCATCTAATGCTACGAATGATAACCCCCTTGAAAGGATTAGCAAAGCAAGAACGTGGTCTAGAAGCTTTATATAAGCGTCTAGATATGCATCAAACCTTGAATGAGGCAACAGCCCTCATATACTAAAATGAGCAGATCATTAAGAATTGTCACCTGGAACGCGAACGGACTAGCGCAACATGTTCCAGAGCTAGAAATTTTTCTAAATTTAGAAAAAATAGATATTTGCCTTATATCGGAGAGCCATTTGACAAAAACATCATTTATTAAAATACGTGATTATGAATGTTACCATGCTGTTCACCCAGGAGGAAAACCCAGAGGAGGATCAACAGTAATAGTGAAAAAGAATCTCAAACACTATGAAGAACCTAGTATAGAAGAGGAAAGTATGCAAGTTAAAACCATAAAAGTTGAAACTAACAATAATAATGAATACAGTATTTCCTCTATCTACTGCCCTCCACGCTATAATCTAAACAAAGAAGATTATAATAGACTCTTTAGATCACTAGGATCCAATTTTATTATTGGTGGTGACTTTAATGCAAAAAACACCTATTGGGGATCAAGACTTACAACCCATAAAGGAAAAGAGCTATTCGAAGCCGGACGAATAAATAACTGCGAGTTCTACTCTGGAGGTAAACCAACATACTGGCCTGCTGATATAAATAAAATACCAGATCTCATTGATTTTTATGTAACGAAAGGGATCTGCGAGGATTACATGTGCATCGAAAACAGCGAAGGGATATATTCCGATCATACACCTGTTATCATGACACTCAGCACAATGATAATTAATAAGGATAACCTGCCTAAATTAACAAATAATAGAACTAATTGGGACCTATTCCAAGATCTAATTGAAATGCAAATAAATCTACGTGTGCCGATTATAACACCGGTACAGTTGGAAGACGAACTAGAGGTATTTAACAGTACTATTCAACAAGCAGCATGGGAAAGTTCTCCTGCTAGTCACACCGAATCCCGTAGGAATCAAAATTATCCTATTGAGGTCAGGGAGTTAGTTAGAGAGAAACGGAAGGCAAGAAAAACCTGGCAAAGGACACGCGCCCCGGAAAACAAAAAAATCCTCAATTTTCTATGCAATAAACTAAAACAACTTATAAAAGAAATTAAGAATGAAACTATTAACAAGTACTTAAATGGTCTCACCGAACATAAAGATACTGATTACTCTCTTTGGAAAGCAACAAAGGGATTAAAAAGAACCAAAACGCATGTGCCGCCTATTAAAAATGGGGAAGGAACCTGGGCCAAAAGCGACAAGCAAAAAGCTATTTTATTTGCAGCTCACTTGGAAGACACCTTTCAACCGTTACCTAGGCAAACAGCAGATGAAAACATAATAACAGTTAGCAAAATTGATGAATATAATATTCGATGTGTAACATTACAGGAATTAAAAAATGAGATCAAGTGTAATTTGAACGTAAAAAAAGCTCCAGGATATGATTTAATTACTGGACAAGTCGTAAAAGCCATTCCCGAGAAGGGACTACGAAAATTGGTTCAAATTATCAATGCTGTCTTCAGACTAAAATATGTCCCACGGCAATGGAAGGTTGCTGAAGTAATTATGATCCCCAAACCAGGCAAACCAGCGAACGATAAAAAGTCGTACAGACCGATTTCACTACTTCCTGTAATTTCAAAATTATTTGAAAAATTACTGCTCAAGAGACTCAAGCCAATAATAGAAGAGAGAAATTTGATTCCACCACACCAATTTGGATTTAGAGAAAATCACTCTACGATAGAACAAGTTCACAGAATAACGGATATAATCGAAGACTCACTTGAGAATAAGAAGATATGCTCCAGCATCTTCTTAGATGTAGCACAAGCTTTCGACAAAGTTTGGCACAAAGGACTTGAATTTAAATTGCATCGAGATCTACCAAAGCAATTCTATCAAATTCTTAAATCTTATATCGCAGACCGACATTTCCGTGTAAAATATAACCGAGAGTACTCTGAACTAAAGAGAATATCAGCAGGCATACCACAGGATAGCGTACTGGGTCCTATATTGTACATCATGTACACCAGAGATATGCCAAATACAGAAGGTGCCACCATAGCAACATTTGCAGACGATACAGCTATTCTGGCGACTGGAAAGTGTATATCAGAAGCAACGACCAAACTTCAAAAAGCAACCGACACAGTGAGTAGCTGGACAAAGAAATGGCGCATTAGCCTAAACGAAGCAAAATCGGTTCACGTAAACTTCACAAACCAGAAAGTTAACTGGATTCCAGTGAAACTTAATTCAAGGCCGGTTCCAAATGCAAATACAGCGAAATACCTCGGCATGACTCTCGATTGCAAGCTTAGATGGAAAGAGCATGTTAAAAAGAAAAAAGAAGAATTGAACATTAAATATAGGAAAATGTATTGGCTAATAGGTCGAAACTCTGAGCTTACAATACATAACAAATTGCTATTATATCAGCAAATACTTAAACCAGTATGGACCTACGGTATTCAACTTTGGGGTTGTACCAAGAAGACAAATGTACAAATGATTCAATCTTTTCAAAACAAAGTGCTGCGTGGCATTGTAAACGCACCATGGTACATTAGAAATGATAACCTCCATAGGGACTTAAACATGGAATATGTAAGTGAAGAAATACAAAATCACGCGAGAAACACATTCAGCGGATATCTCGGCACCAAAATGCAGACATACGAAGTTTGTTGGATACCACCAATGCAGTAAGAAGACTTCAAAGGCAGAAACCTTTGGAATTAGGCAGTTGTATTTCATTAGGATAGAGAAAAATAATTACTATGTAAATACAAACGGGAGTAACCATTGGGCTACTGCCCGTCAAATGTGAATCTTCATTTAAGAAAGATAAATTACTAAATGATTTGTAAATTAGTTGTAATATTAAATAAAGGAACAAAAAAAAAACAAAAAAAAAAACAAACAAAAAAATCAAGTTTTTTTTTTGTGTCGGTCTGGTAACACTGATCCTACCATATATGAATCAAGTTGTATGGATGTATTAGTGCCCATTTCACACAACAGTAAATTACTTGTGACTGCTGTATCAAAACCAACGTAAAGATTCTCTTTCTCGTTGTTGTTTGTACTTTATAATACAAAAACCAACAAAACCACGCACACTTCCTTCACAGAAATCGTGCAAAGAGAAAACGACACAGCTACATAGTACACAATAGTTATTTGTGTATCAAGAGCGCAAAGTGCCAGTTTGTCACGCGAGAAAGGAAATTGCTGGCCGACGGGACGGAGGCCAGCAACCTTTCGAGCGTGACAAACAACTTTGCGGACGTGTTTCACACTTTATTTTTCCTACAATCATTTTAAAAAATATAATAAAAAGATAATTTTGTAGTAAAATTTACTATACTGACAATACGATTTTATTTTAGGACCGACATTTTGTTCAATCGAGTAGTCAAAGATTTTTTTTATTTTTCATAAAGAAAAACAAAAATTTGGTTTGATGTTTTATACAAACATTAGTCTTTCTTAAAAATTGACAATTTATTTTTTGTATTTTCAATACTCTTCTTTTACTCTTACTCTTCTTTTCATATGTTCAAATTTAGCGTGCGGTTTCAAGTTTTGTCACACGTTTCTAAGAGAAACGTGTGACAAAGTAATTTGTTTATTAACTGTCAAAAAACAGACACTTTGGGCTTTGAAAACAGAGAAGAAAAGCCTGCTTTTCACGGCGATTGTAGGAAAACATATTTATGGCCCTTTTATATACTAAATTAGAAGTATGTATTAGTGTCGTAAAAATAAAATCTAATACCAAATTTATTGCGACTTATTTTATATAACATAATTTAAAATTTATTTCAATACTATCTAAATATTAAACTTAAACAAGTAATTAAAAATTGAAATTTGATTGTATTTACAATCCACAAAATATCAAATCATGCACTTTTAATTTTTCTATCTACAAAAATAAAAAACATTGCCTGACAAATGCATCCCGGTGGATTGCATTTTCCAAAATTACACTTTAGTTTAATTATTTTCACTACACATAACACTAAACTTGAATTTAATTAGAAATAAATTTAAAATTTAAAATTAAAATGTATATACATATGTATATAAAGTATATACATATCAGTACATAAGGAACAAAAAATAAAAAGAAATGAAAATTAAATTAAATTAAATTTTTGAAGAGGATAGAAAAAACACGTCTATCCTCTTTGAATGTTCGCACTCCCATCAAGAAAACTATAGTTGTCTCATGAATACAAAAAACAGAAAGAGAGAAAACAACTCCAAAAGAAAAACAACAGAATCGTATATACTAAGCCACCAATACATTTACGTACCTAGCAGGAGACCAACAAAAATGTCTCTGTTTTTGTTGTTTAAATATTATATGACAAAAACCAATAATATAGAGTACATTATCTTGACAGGATATGTGTAAAGAGCGAATGGAACGGCATGTATAAACATTTTTGATGGTTTTGATCAAGAATATACTTTTGTCAGTTGTACATAGAATAAAACACAAGAACACATTCAAGTGTGCGTAAAAATAAAATACGATAAGAAAGAACTACGTACTATCAAATTAAGTTAAAATTATTTTTAATACTACCCAATTATTAGATTTTAGTATATACATAACATTTCACACTATTATTATTATTATTGGAGGGCCATGCGGGCGATCAGCCACCTCGCACTGCGACCTAAAAGATCTATTGTGCTCGATCCTGCTTAATGATCCGTCCTTAATGCACCTGAAAATACTGCCTCCCGGTACGTGATACATACTATATATATATATATATATATATATATATATATATATATATATATATATATATATAATATATATATATATATATATATATATAT
>OY282559.1:189412730-189500148 GCA_958295665.1 Tipula vernalis
ACCGTTTCGATAATTTAGCAAAACAGTAGCCTAATTCTGTAACACATAAGATAACGTGAAAATGTGTGATAAAGAGCATTTTACACATTTTCGCACCTAATTGGTATTCTATAATTATTCAGCAAGATAAATTAAATAATGAGCAAGATACCAAACGTCAAAAATTTACACATACAATTTATCTTGTGTTAAAAATTTTCCGGTTAGAAATTTCAAAAGTGCGCAAGAATTTAAACTTCTTTTTTGGATAATTTGCATTTTTTTGCATATTTTTGGAAAATGAGTATCGAAAAGTAAGTAGACATTTAAAATTTGTATATTTTTATTAAATTCAAATTAATATTACTAAATTTTTGTAAAGAGTCATTATTCAACGAGGGCGACGCGCCAGTGCGGAACAAAAAGGGGCTCTTCTATCTTATTTAGAAGATAACATTAACTTTGCCCACGAAAGGTAAACTAATTAATTTAAATTTTCTTATTTGTTAAAATAAAATTATCATAACCTTAAAGATTCGAATGTGATGCCGGTGTTAACACCCAACAGCAAAAGTGGTCAGACTTGTCAACCAAATTAAATGGAATGGGAGGTGCTTTAAAAAGTGGAGAGCAATGGAAGCAGTATTGGAGGAACTTCAAGTATGCATATTCATTTTAGTTTCTATAAATTTTTAATATCCATTTTCGGAATTTTTTGAAAATTTTAGACGGAATGTGAAAGCGAAAGCCGCTGAGGAGAAGCGGCAGATTGAGGAATCCGGTATAAATGGAATGCGAAAAATCAAATCATTGGATAATTTTGAACGTCGTGCCATATCAATAATATCTATTGATATTGTCGATGGCGACGGCCGCAGCCAAGAATTAGGATTTAATCTAAGAGTATGTATTTTATAAATATATGTACTTAGCCATGTTCCTTAATCTTACCTTTTATTTATTTATTTGTTTAGACAGTATCATACCAAGAAATAGTAATAAAGAATCATCTACTGCTATTATTAATAATAATTGTAATACGACACCAAGGCCACGAAGACGAGAAACGGCGAGACTTAATTAACGGCGCAGAACGAAGAATGACAATGAAATTGGCCAATATTTGGAACAAGAAAAGGACAAAACTAATTTGAAAAGGAAGATATTTGAATTTCAAAAAAAATGTAGAAGCAAACAAATTAATTGTATCAAAGAAGAAGGCTGATGCATTAGTATCGATAAGCGAAAGCTTAAGAGATTTAAAGAATCTAATGGAAATTAACAATCGCAATAATCCATAAGCAAATAAAAATAACAAATAAATTAAATGTTATATTTTACTGTGATATCCTAATGGAAAGAAAAAATAAATGAATTTTGAAAAACATTACATATTTTAATTAAAATATTCCTCGATAAGTCGGTCTCGTGCCGTAATACCCCTCTGGTGGTACGTGTCGCTATTATGATCGGTGATATCATCATCTTCCACTTCATCGTCTTCTACTTCATCGACATCTGCCTCGTATGGTACATTGGCACGTACCATTAAATTGTGCAGAACAGCGCATGCGTTGATGATTGTCCCTGTCTTTTGTGGTAAATATCTTAGTATCCTGCCTTTTCCTAAAATCCTGAATCTCCCTTTAATAACTGCGTTACATCGCTCAACACAATTACGGGCCTTTCGATGGGCGACATTGTACGCTTTTTGCGATGCATTGTTTGCATTACGGATTGGAGTCATCATCCAAGGGCATTGCTCGTAACCACTGTCACCTGAAAATGTATTTGATACATCTATTAAAACGTTTTATGAATTTAGGTTAAGAATATATACCTATAAGCCAAGTGTTATTATTCCCGTTTCGATGTAAATTTACCATGAATGACTTCGCTTGGGAGTTGGACCAAATATATGGGTCATGCGCTGTCCCTCCACGCCTGGCGTTGATATTCAAAATATTCAAATCATAATCACAAATCTATAACGCAATCGAAAAATTATATTTTTTGTTTACATTAAAGTATATTCACTCAACTCACAATTTGAACATTTTTAGTATGTGACCTTTTTCTACCATTATAATAGGCGTGCTCCACGGCTGCATTTGGCTTCTGAATCCTAATATGGGTACAGTCAGTAGCGCCTATTACACCCGGAACTCCGAATTTTCATAGACTCTGCAAAATAAGTTTACGTTATATAAAATTAATTTCAATTTAATAAAAAATTGTATAGTTTACGTCGATTTGATGGAATTCATATGAATATCTGTTCTAGGAAATTTTATAGTTGTTGCACTAAGGTTGTCTTCTATGATTGCTCATATTGATTACAATAGGTAGATTGCTCATATTGATTACAATAGGTAGAGCAAAAAAGCTGCTTAAATATGCGCTAAGCAAAGTTTGTCTCATTTAGAGAATAATTTTAAAAAAACCTGGGTAATTCATGGTTTACAAAAATGCTAAAATTGACAAATAAATGTATAATCGAAGTAAAGTACGATTCTTTATTTAAATCTAATACTCTTAATATCAAAATTTTGTAGTTTATAAATTGTAAATGTGTTCAAAAAAGTAATCTCAATTCATGAAAGTGTAGCTTGTTTTTAAGAATAAAAAAATTAATTTAGGAATAATATGTTTGCAAATCATCAATAGTTTTTATTACGTTTGCTCAAAATATGAATAATTTTGTAATAATTGAGACTAAAGTGATCAAGATTATATTTTTTTTCTGCTTGATTGATGAAACATTATATTCATGTTGATGTTAATATTCATAAATGATAAGAAAATTCTCTTGATAAGAAATCATTTGAGAACAAAATTCATGTCATTTGAGCTTACTGTACATGACTTGAGACTAAAATTCACAAAATTTGAGCGAGTGAGTTCTCATTTGAGACGAAAAGCAGTAATATTAAGAAAAGTTTCCTGAAGTTGAGACTAAAAATCATAAAAATTTGACAGGATATGATATCATTTGAGATGAAGGGCGATGTTATTGAAACTACTGTTCTCAATTTGACATGTTGGGTAAGGTTTGTTTTGAGAATACAGAAGATGTTATTGAAACCAGAATTCTCAATTTGAGATGTTGGTTGATTTTAGAATACAGTAGAAATTATTTGAGACTCCACTTCACATTTTGAGACATTGATTTCCATTCTCGTATTCTTGGATCAGAAATATTGAAGATTAATATACGGTTAGTAATTCTCCATTTAAGAATAAAATATTTCCATAGTGAGTGTTTAAATGTTAATAAAAATAAATAAAATACTTGATTTAATTAATTTTTTTACTATTTATTTATTAAAATAAAATAAATTATTTATTATTATAATGAAACATAACGTAATGTTCTTATTCTAATTTATTATTAAATAATAATAAGTTTATAATTTTTACATAAATTTTTGTATATTTTATGTAAATTTTGTATACTATATTACAATAAATTATATTTTGCATATGGTTTTCCATTCTTAGTTTTCCTCAATATTGTTAATTTTATAACTACTTCATTTAATTTAAAAATCTGGTACTCTAGTAATGTTTTTTCAGTTAAATATATTTTGTAATGATTTTGTTTGTTGCTATGTTTTGTGCAATTACAATTACTTCATTATTCTCAACTAAAATATGTTTTATATTATACAGTTTTATTTCTAAGTTATTATTTTGATAAAAATATAATTATCAATTCATACGAGTAATATCAATTAATAATAATCTAATCTAATTCATGATCAATTCATACGAGTAATATCAATTAATAATAATCTAATATAATTCACATTCTTTAATCGTCTTTTGAGTCTAGCAGACGTAATTTTTATTTTATTCTAAAATAATTATTTTTATTAATTTGTTGAATCTAAAATTTAAATAAAATATTGTAGCTTATAAAATAATCTGAAATACATTTTGTTGTTAATCATTGTAATTATTAATTGTTTAATTGTTGTTTTTTAAACGTGATATGGACATTTTGTGATACGCTGTTATGTGATTATATTAGAACAAAAATTTGTGCATTGATCATTGTACCGCCAAGTGACTGTGATACGTTTGATTTTATTTCTAACGGTATTATATTAAGCGTTGTTTTTGATCAAAAATTTTGTGCATCGAACATTTTACTACCACATAGCTGTGATACGTTTTATTGTAACTGTACTCGTATTACATTAAGCGTTGTTATATTACATGTTTTTGTTATAGTGCTGCCTTTCATACTAATAAATCATAAATCGTAATACTTAATATTAAATAACTGTCAATTTATAGCTGTTTTAATACTAAGCATTAATCGTTATACTTAATATTAAATAACTGTCAAATTTTATCTGTTTTAATACACATCATATAATAAACTTTCAATTTATAATTCTCCGGTTACATAATGTAATGCAACAGCTGTACTAAATCCTTTGGATCTACTTTTGTGGATATAGTTCCCTGCAGTTTTTGTGGTAAACAATTCCACTTGGAGTGTACCGGTATTGATCGAACCGCCAATAATTCCATAAAAAAATTATGAATATTTGTTATTTCTCTAATGGCTGTAATGAATAGATTATTAATCACAACATCTCGAAATTGTGGCAAAAGGTTGATCTGGCTGTTGATAGAGCTATAGAGGCCTTAGTTATAAATAAAATTGAAGCGGATTTGGCCGCTATTAACATACTGATTACTGAGATTTTGAACAAATCTCACCATATTCCTGATTGCTGTTCTGGTCATCAACCGTTAATCGATGCTAGTGATGTTGATGGTCAAGTGTTTAAGTCATCTGCAAACTTAATCAATCATGATCGGGATCAATCGAAGAATAATACTAAATCGCCACTGTCGTTTCAAGCTTCTCATCATGCTCATAAAAGTGGGGCTGCACATCATATCAAACCTCATTCTGAGCGACCAATTATTATTGGCATTGGTGATCTGGTCTCATCGCTCCAGGTTGTGAAGCCACGTAAAACTTTATTTGTTTCTCGACTCCATAAAGATGTTTCCGAAGCTGTAATTTTGGATTATCTTAAAGATAAATTTAACATTGAGGATGTAAACTGCCGGCGTATTATATCTCGACGGATTAATGATGCAGACCGTAATTTTTCGGCATTTAAATTATATGTGGACGTTACTGATTTTGAGAATTTATTACAACCTACTTCTTGCCCTGCTGGGTCATTAATTAAAGAATTTGTAATTTTTAATAAGGGACGAACCAATAAATCGAATTTTCCCGTTCTTCAACGAAACCAACCAACTCTTTAACTGATGCCAGTCGTTTTGTTAAACAAACTAATCATTATAATTTGACGTCTCCGAGATTATTTTATCGTAATGTTGGGCGTATGTCGTCTAAGTCAGCTGAATTTTTGAATTTCTTTTATTCAACGGATTTTCATTTTTTGCTCTTGTGGAAACTGGATTTCATGAGGGGATCTTTAATAATGAGTTCTTTTCTGATGACTTGTCGTTTATAGATGTGATAGATCTATTCTTAACAGCACTAAAAACAGTGGAGGTGGTGTGCTGTTTGCAGCCCATTCTTCTATGCAAAGTGAGCTGGTTGTAGTACCTGGATGTGGCTCTATTGAATTTTTAAGTGTCAAAGTTTTAATTTGTAATAATTTATTTTATTTTATAGTTTTATACATACCACCTAGCTAACCTACTGATGTTTATTGAGTCATATAGATTGTATGTGTGAATTGGTTAATATAATTAATTATAATGATACTTTAGTTGTATTAGGTGATTTTAATTTAAGTAATATTCATTGGTTGGTTGATAGTGAAACTGAGTCTTTGGGGTTACTCCCTTCGGATATTCTATCTGCA
Organism: Tipula vernalis; assembly: GCA_958295665.1. Lineage (NCBI taxonomy): Eukaryota > Metazoa > Arthropoda > Insecta > Diptera > Tipulidae > Tipula > Tipula vernalis. The sequence continues at coordinate 189,418,577 of OY282559.1, forward strand.
AATGATGCAGCGGTGGAGGATGCACTGTTCAGTTTCAATCTCAAACAAGTTAATTTATTTTGTAATGATAACAATTCGTTTTTAGATTTAATTTTTGTTAATAATACGGAATATTTGTCAGTTCATGAGTCTTTGACATCTTTCAAGGAAAATGATATTCATCATAACTCCCTCGAGATTATATTTCATGTTGGTAATGGAGATGATAAATGTCGGGTTTTTTCTTTTGATGATTTGTTTTATGATTTTAAGGAATGCGACACACCTGGTCTCTCTGAATATCTCCGTTGCATTCGTTGGGATGATTTTTTTCGAGCCAATGATGTTAATGAAAATGTAAAAAATTTTAATGACTTAATATTTGTTGCTTTTGATAAATTCGTACCTTTGAGGAAAAAACGTAACTATAATTACCCACCATGGTTTGATTCTGATTTGATCAACTTACGTAACCGTAAAAATAGAGCTTACTATAGATTCAGATCCAATAATTGTCAACTGAATAAATCCAAATTTGTTGATCTACGTGAACAATTTAAATCTGTATTTCATTCTAAATATTGTCAGTATATAAGTGTGATTGAAACTAATATCAAACAAAACCCTAAAACATTTTGAAAGTTTGTTAACGAAGAACGTAATACAACTGGCTTTCCATCGGTAATGATTTTTAATGGAGGTAAACTGAGCACGGTTCCTGAAATCTGCGAGGGTTTTGCTAGTTTCTTTCAATCGGTATATAAAGTTAATTACGGATCCTTTGAAAGCGACCCTACTATTAGTAATTGCCAATTTAACATTCCGTACCTAACAATAACTGAAGATAACATTTATGAATATCTGTCAGAGTTTAATGATGGATGTGGGCCTGATGGGATACCTTCGTCAATACTTAAATGTGTGTAACTCCATTATGTTATCTTTTTAACCAATCATTAATTTCTGGATAGTTTCCTACAGCATGGACACATTGTTCCAATTTACAAAAAGGGTAACCGTTCTGCTATATCAAATTATCGTGATATTTCAATTCTTTCGTCTATACCAAAACTTTTCGAATTAATTGTGTCGAAACATTTGTTATTCCATACTAAAGAGATAATTTCTTGTTTCCAGCATGGTTTCACCAGTGGAAAATCTACGACTACCAATCTGTTGCAATTTACTAAATTCACTAAGTCACTTGAATTTAAAGGCGCCCAAGTTGATTCAATTTACTTTGATTTTGCTAAAGCTTTTGATTCAATCGACCATAAAATTATTATTGAAAAACTTTCGGTTATTGGTCTTCCATCCAAATTTTCTTAAATGGATTTCTTCTTATCTAGTTGGTAGGAAGCAGTATGTTCTATTGAATGATGTTAAGTCAGATTATATCTATTGTCATTCAGGAGTCCCTCAGGGGTCCCATTTAGGCCCAATTATATTTCTTTTATTCGTGAATGATATTCCTAATATTTTTAAATTCTGTAAATGTTTATTATTTGCTGATGATTTGAAGATTTTCATGCATGTTCAATCTGTAATTGATGCTGAGGTTTTGTAATCTGGAATTAATATATTGTCTAGTTGGTGCTCTAAGAATAAATTGTTCATCAATGTACAAAAGTGTAAGGTAATGTCGTTTTTCAGAACACTCAATCCAAATATTGTCAATTATTATCTTGATGGAGATCTACTTTGTAGAGTAACTTCAACTGTTGATTTAGGAGTTCTGTTTGATCAGAAATTAACTTTTGCGTTACACATAGATAAAATAATATTAAAGGCCAATTCTATGTTAGGTTTTATTTTTAGAATGACAAAGGATTTTATGGATGCATTTTCGTGTGTTAGTCTATATACTTCTTTTGTAAGATCTCACCTTGAATATGCTGTAGTGGTTTGGTATCCTCATCAGGATGTACATATTGCAAGATTGGAATCTATTCAGAAACGTTTTACTATCTATAAGGCCAGGAAGCTTGGTCATTTATCTGATCGTCATCTACCTATGTGGGAACAGGTGCGAAGTCTCCCATCGTATGTGATTCGGTGTGAGTGCCTTCACATTGATACGTTGGTTAAACGCCAAAAAATTGCCTCTGCCTTGTTTGTTAGTGATTTTCTTAGTGGCCGCATTAAGTGTCCTGAACTCATTTCTGCTTGGAGCATTTATGTACCTACCAGTAGCTTGCGTCCAAGGGAATTTTTGTTTGTTGACTTTCATAGAACGAATTATGGTTCCAATGAACCAACCAAGTCAATGGCTAGAATTTTTAATGAATTTTACCATTTATTTCATTTTGAGAGATCCAGAGTGTGTTTCCGGAAGGTAATTAGTAATTGCAATTTTTAATCTCATTTTAAGTTTTTAAAGTTTTCGTCTTTTCAGGTAATGTTCCGTATTGTTAGTATTCCTTTTATTTCTTTTTAATCTAAAATAATTCTTTTACTTTCTTTTACTAAAATAAAGTATAGTAATCATGAAAATTTTGGACCTTGAGGTTTTTAGAGATTTATTTGTTTTGAGGTCCCCTGAGTCCGAAAAAGTGGGTTTCGAAATGGTGTTTGTCTGTCTGTCTGTCAGTCTGTCAGTCTGTCTGTGTCCTCTCTACAGCCCAGATGGTTTAACGAATTGAACTGAAACTTCAGATTTAAGCTTTTTTGATAAATTGGGAGGTCCCAGTGAATTTTACTCCAAATCGGCTAATCGGAAGTGGCCACTCCTGTGGTCCAGAAAATTTATTTTGCAAATATCTTAAAAAGTATAAGGTTTATAAAAAACTACCAAAACAAAATGTTTCCAAAAATTAAAAACAAATAAAAAAAATAAAAAAAAATTAAAAAAAAAAGTTATAAAAAAATAAAATTTCTCAAAATTCTCTGTTCGTAAAAGTAAGTCGTGTGTTGGCCACGCCTCAATTTTTATTTTTATTTTTACTATTCATTAAGTTTTTAACTGTAGAATAGATGTAAATAAATAAATAGATGGTTTTAATTGATAAATAATTATCAATATTAATAATTAATATAATTTAAATTAATTTTTAATTCATTTACAGTCATTTAAAAATTTGTTATTTTATAAAAAAATTGTTTTATGAATGTCCATACCTTGACCGATTCAAACGGGTATTTTATGTCTAAGACGAAGAATAGTTTAAAGCAACAATCGACAACGGCCTTCAAAGAAGAAAATTTGTAGAGAATGCCATCAAACATCGTAACGTATTCCCATTCTGTATCCCGTCCCACTGCCATCACCAAAGGTTATAAACTCAGCCCGTATTCGGAATATTTGATTTTAATTTTTTTCAGCTCGATCTCAATCTGGCTGTGGCAAGAAACCTTCAACAGGAAGGATGCAATTGAGTTTGCAATTGACGGCTTCCAAATATTTTGTTTATTATTCACCTTGTTGATCCGTGAGGGTGGTGGTAGAGCGAAGTGGAGTAATTTTAGGATTTTGGTGTTTTTGAGATCTGTAAATAAGCAAAAAAAAATGTTAATTAATAAATTAAATTAATGGAAATAAATTTTTAAATTTCTTTACCTATGTCAGTAATGCTTTGTATTTTTTGAATATCTTTTTTTGCAGTTGCGTCCTTGATGTGCCGCACAAATAATTGCTCAACTCTATCGACAAATTCTTGCCAGAAGGATAATAGTTGGATGATTTTGTCTTGAAATAGATTTTCAAAATCTATATCGTCCTGGAAGAAATTAACATATTATTATAAGTATAAATTAAATATGAAAATATGCCCCTTCCTACCAGTCTAAACCCTTTGTCCGATTTAAAAAGGCTCCACTCGTCCAGAAAACTAGTAATTTTTAACGATGGCGAGCTTAATATGTATAGTTCCTCTTCCCACAAATGTTGACTGCCACTTCAACTCGGCGGCTTCCCACGGTTCGTTAAAGCAACTTAGCCACTTCTTGTTCGCTAAATGCGTTTCACTTACCTTAACTTCACTTGTAAATTTTGATGACTCGTCTGCCAAATAAATTCATTTTAATTAATTTTCATAAATTTTAAAATTTTTTAATTAGGTATTCAATATTCACCTGATGATTTAGAACTTCGGCGTTTACGGCTGGTAAATATACCTCACTTTAGATAGTTTTTTTGAGGTTAGAATTTTTTTTCTTTTTTAAACACCTAACGATATCAAAAACTAGACTTTTTGACGAATTTTTTCGTATGCTCAAAACATTTTTTTCCCCAAAATTGAAATGGGCAGAGGAGAGGGGTGCCCGATTTGAAAAAGAATTCCCCATATATAAAAATAAAATATTTTTTAACACACGTCTTCACTGATTGAATTCTTCAAACAAACTGAATGAAAACAAGAGATAAATGTAATTGATATGTTGTTCTAACGATAGTAAGAATAGTATTCTCAAAAATATAAGATAATTCAGTTTCAAATTATTGATGTTATTCTCAAGTTAAGGATAAGGCAAGAAAAACCTGCATGAATGTACGTATTTAGTTTCATATTGATATTAGTTTACATCACTGGAGTATATAATGTATTTATATAATTCATTTCGTTGGATATGTATCATCTTAAACTGAGATTACTACAGTCAAATTTAGTAGTTGTAAACTGTTGATTAAATTAAAATTATGAATAATGCTAAGAAATGAAGAATTAAATTCTTGATGCGATTCTAGTTATGCATACCTCTATGAACACGTTTCTTTATACAGATTGAGCAATGCTGAATAACAACTATGAAAACCATCTGTACTTATTTATAATTTAATGATTAATTGGCGCATGTGTAAATATATGGAATATTTTGTTCCTAAATCACTATGCGTATTATAATTTTAATCCGTTTATGTGTTTTTTACCATTATCTATTTCACTACAAACGATATGAGTGCAGTTTCAAACAAAACATTTCAATGGCTTCCATTGCCGTTCTGCGGATATCGATATTGAAACCATTAATGTAAATTGGGCAGTTGTAATGAATCACATCAGTTTCAATAGGTGGTGAATCTCAATGTGACAATTATAGTATCTAAACATACATTCCATTTATACCAGGACTGAGATTTTGTATAACATTTTTTCCGATATTCGACAAAAATCAATTTTTTTAACTTTACTTGTGAATTAGCTTATACAAAATGTATACATACTAGCCCGGAAATATACGTAAATATAGTTGAGCATTCAATAATTGGTCGAATATCGAAAAAAAGTGATGTTACAAAATCCTAACGCTCAATTGCTCCTAAAACCTCCAATTCATTTCAGTAACCATACATCATACTACTTTTCAAATCAATCTGACAGTGGTTAATAAAGAGTAAATGAATATACGGTGCTGCAGTATGAGGTATATACGCTATTTGGAACTTTATAATTTATTAAGAAGGAAAATATTGTTACTGCGTGGTATTTAATTAACAAAAATTCTAAATGAACCCTTATACACTATACACTATCAACAAAAAACCCGTGATTATAGACTCAAATTTCTGGTCATTGTTTTGTTGAAGTAATAAATTGTCAAAGCGTATACTGAGAAACGAAGAAGAAGCGTATACTTATTAAGGAAAACTAAATAAATTAGGCCAGAAATGCCATATTATTCATTTGTGGCTAAACTGATGATGATTTAATCATAAAATAGAAATACGTTTTTAGGAAAACGTTCACAGTTGTGCTATGTAGCAATGCTGTAAACATGATTCGCCAAATATTGAAAAACATTAGTTTTCTTAACTTGATTCTAACAGTTTAGCAAAAACAAGAATAATGTTGCATAATTTCTAAATTTCGTGACGTTTTTTTTAAATTATTAATTGTCAATGGAATTTATTTTAGAATAAATGATTCAAACCAAAACTATATTAAAATGGCCAATCAAGAAAACCAATTTTCTCAATTTAATTTCAAATTTTTTACTTCAATTGTGACTAAATGCTGCATAATTTTATAAAATTGATTAAATTATCATTTGAAGCATACAAGTCTCCAATTCAAATTGATAATACTCTACTACGGCGTACTAGTCTTCAATTATGTATTTTTGCATCCTGTCAAATGGAGAATATAATAATCAATTTGTAAAAGCACGATTGTGTAGAAAAATTGGCATTTCGTCTTCATTTGTGCATACAGATCTTGATGTGATGCATTTTAGACTTGAAAATTGTTAAATTTTTATTTTGTGCATTTGAGTATTAGATATTCTTAATAATAGAATACGATTTGTCTCAGTGATACTTAAGAATGTCAGAATAATTTGCAAATTTGTGACCAGCGGTTTTCAAGGCTCACTTAAACGTGTATGAGGAGGTTTGCTTAGAGAAAATAATACTAGGCGGCAGGGCCTCTATTATTAATTTTTCTCCGAGAATTAAAAATTTGTTTTCAAATTTGTTTTATATACCGTTTCGATAATTTGGCAAAACAGATAGCCGAAGTTATAAAAAGGAATCAAACACAAACATGCATGGTATTGATGGAAAAAGTTTAAGCTGCACTGTGGAAACCCATTTGTATGTACGTACGGTTTTTGGGAAACCGTAACTGAACTTTTCGCGGTATAAATGTGATAACGGTGTTTAGCCGTTAGTGATGGGCTAAATCGATCTTTTTTTTAAATATCATATGAGAAAATGAGCAAAACAGAACAAAAAAGATCGATTTAGCACATCACTATTAGCCGTTGTATCGCTCATGAAGTTTTTTTTTTTTTTTTTTTTTTAAATAAATTTTTCTTTAGTTTTATTGCTCTAATTATAACACATTGTGAAAAATAAATTAGTGCTTTCGATTAGTTTTTTTCTTTATATGTTTTTTTTAAATATTTAAAAAAATTTGTTTCTCTTCAAATGAATAAAAATGGTAGTTAAACTATGAAATAAATCTTTACTATTTGGTGATGGTATTACATAATTAATGTAGCAGCAACCTAAATTTTCATATAGGAAAATGTTCTATCGACACTTGGTAATCCCAAGATATCTGGTTATTTTCTTTATGATTTGTACACAGATACCTATTCTCAAATCATCTTATTGATCGAACTTACTGTAAGAATTTCCTCGGCGGAATACACAATGATTCTGTGAATAATTTCGTTGATGCTTTTATGTAATGTCTCAATGAATTAACTCTCTCATTTACAATCCTTTCGATTCCTAACAGTTAGTAATTATTGTACACATATTTTTGTTTTGTTTGGTTATGAGAAGGATGTACATTTTACTCTGCGTCGAGCCATTGGTATCATCACCGAATTCGGTGTACGAATTCAGAATTTACTTTTTTTTTCTTTTATATAAAGAAAGCATCTAATTATTATCACATACATATATTATAATTTTTGTTTTCATTTCATCGGATATTTGCGAACTGATTAATTATTTAAAGTACATTTATTACGAAATATTTCAACAAAGTATCTGCTTAATTTTTATAAAATTTGACAAAAGTTGAATTTAAGTTTTTATGGCAGCGAAGCGCAAAACGTGCATGATTTCATTTACATATTAGAGCAAATGGCCCGTGACGACGGAATAAACGAAAATAGTTTGACGAAGATAATTCATTTGTTTCTGACTAAGAAAGCCGAATACTGGTACTGGGTCTATAAATTAGACAATCCCAAATGCTATGTCTAACAATGAAGAAAGCAATGTTATCGTATTTCAGTAGTTATGATTTTGAGGAAGAAATAAGGGAACAGATCCTCCGCAAGCTTCAAAATCATAAAACGACTTTCACTGATTTTGCTCTAGCAATACAAAAACTCAATGCTCGGCTTCAAAATTAATAGAAAAAGTGAAAAAATCGAAGCATTTAATTAGAATCTCGTTCAAGATCGACCAATCTATATATGTTGGAATTGCCGAGACATTGGATATCATTTGTGGATATACTGTTTTAGCTGTAAAGCGCCCAATATAAGGAAATCATTTTGTCCCAATTGTCTGAAACATAATCAGGAAAACTGGCAGACACCGCTTTCGAAATCTTTTCACTGTACCGGGAAGACCTCTCTATCAGTTCAAGGTGATGCCGTTTGGGTTGTGTAATGCAGCCCAGTCAATGTGTCGCCTGGATGATTTGTTGATCGTTAGCGGCACATTGAAGGAGCACTTTGAGCTGTTGTGTCTCGACTCTACTGAAGACTGCCGGGTTGACAAACATCGAAAAAAGTAACTTTATTATGAAAGAAATACGATACCTGGGATATTTAGTTGGAGAGAAAGGTTTAAGGTCAGATCCAAAGAAATCGATGCTATAGTCAACTTGGCGACACCGACGAACGTAAAACAGAGTTTACGACTATATGACTTTAATATGTTCCGAAGATTGTAAGAGAATTCAATCCAGTTTCGAACTGATGAGCTTATGATTATGAAAAAATCAATCTTCTCATCAGGCCGAGGCGACTGGACTTATTATACCACAATTTACATTCTATATATACAGAATGTGCTGTGCGTTAAGTATTAGCGAATCATAACTAATACAGATGAATTCTCTTACAATTTTTCTTCTTCACAATATTCACACAGCTCTATTTCTGTGTACGCTAATTTTTACTTTATTAATGTTTTGTTGAATATTAATTAATTCATGTAATATCTAATATGCTACCAGTGATTAGACCATTTTAATTGTGTTTCGATTAACACGAGAAGTATATTAGTATTTACGAACAGTAATTCAACGAAACCGACTAATAGACAGAATTCTATTTATTTAATTATATGACTTTAATATGTTCCGAAGATTGTAAGAGAATTCAATCCAGTTTCGAACTGATGAGCTTATGATTATGAAAAAATCAATCAATACTTGGAATGGCTGGGTGATATCGGAGGTTTATTGAGAATTTCGCGAGCGTTACAGTACATATAACAGAATGTCTTAAAAAGGAAAATATCAATGGACCGAAGGGGCTCAAAAATCCTTCGAAATATTGAAAGATTTGCTGACATCTGCTCCAGTTTAATTAGCACCAAATTATGACAATCCCTTTTATATTTGGTGTGACGCAAGCACAAAGGGGGTCAGAGCTGTTCTTTACCAAAAAGATGGTGACGGAAATGAAAGACCTATTGCTTATATGTCACAAAAAATAAACAAAGCACAAAAGAATTACTCTTTAACCGAACTCAACACTCGTAGTACGTCGAGGGTCAGGAGTTTAATGGCCAACCATGCTAGCCTAAAATGGTTGATGGGCCAAAATTATCTGATTGGCAGACTAGCAAGGTATAGCTTAAAACTCCGGGGATTTCTTTTTAACATCGAACATTAACTTGGTAGGAATACCGTGGTTCCTGATATGCTGTCTCGCATTCATTGTGATGAAATCACGGAATTTGTTGAAAGTGTCCCAAAAGTTCTGAACCAATCACTTTCATCAATAACAGTTTGCGTGGTAAAGTTCTAAGCAATCCTGAAATCTGTCCTGCATTAAAGATCCATGATAAACGTATTTTCATATGGATTGAGCCAAAAAGGAACAGGGAGCTCTCAGATTTCTCAATGTCGAAACTATGGGTTCCCCACAGTTTGAGCACTACGCTGATTGAGCAAAATCATGATAATCCATTTTCATTTCGTGGTGGAATTGGCAAGACACTGGACAAATTGTGAAAATACCACTTCTGTCCAGGTATGTCTCGGCACGTTAGAGAATATATGTATCTCAAATTACATTTTTTGTTAAACGACCAAGGTACCCAATCGCTTAACAAAACCACCAATGGGGAAACTATTTCTAGTTGAAAGACCTTAGCAGCGAGTTTAAGTTGATATTTGAAACATTCAAAAACCAATTTTAAATTTTCTAAAAATAAGGTGAACAACAGCATGTATATTTTTTGGCGGAAGTTGGGAGCGGGTAAATAGGCATCCAGTCGGTGGTGTAGAAACGGTACTAGTGGCACTCCACATCGGAGTTGCATTTTTAACCTGTCGAGAATGTATCCAGATTGTATATAAACGACTTTTTCTCCTAAAGCCGAATTAATTTGTGAGCAGGTGGGAGGGTGGCGGGTGTGCAGTACACGGCACATCATTAAATATTATTTTGATAATTGTTCAATCGGTTTACGTATTTCACAAAATCTATCGTGGTCAGAACATGCTTCAAAGATTGTACCTTTTATTGGATTAGGTACTAAGACAATGTTGTCGATATTAAAACCCCATAGTTAAGAAAAATGGTTATTTTAGTTATATTTATTCATATATGTTATAAAGATGGTATTGTTCCATGATTATTTTAAAGATTTTTGCGCCCTTTTATCACATTTTTTATTAATTTATAGTGGTATAAAACACAATAGAATTTTTTTTTCTTTTTTTGTGTATGTTACACTATTTTTTATTACATAAAAAAACACTTTTTAAGACGTAGAATAATTTAAACAAATGTATACAAATATATGCAACTTTTTAAAAATAAAAAACATATTAAAAAATATAATTATGAATGTAGTTTTCATTCTTTCAGTGTGATAATAATTTTTTTTAATAATTAGACCGGTTTCGAATACTTCATTCTTCGTCAGTACTATCTACATTGAATTTGATTATGAGTTATATTTATTCGAACATTACCTACTTGCTTCCAGTTTTGGGAGCTTTGGGTACATCGAAAATGAATGAAATATCAATAATGCAAAATAAGGAATTGGAAGCAATTATTGGAGTGCATTATAGTATTCTTCAAAATTATTGCCTTTCAATATGCTTATATAATTCGAATATATATTCTTAATATTTAAAATTGCCAAGAACCAGATTCGGACAAATACCTTTCTTTTAGAAAATTGCTCCATTTTATTTGCAGTTGTTATTATTTAAACTGCAAAATAATATAAATCAAAATGCTATGTATCTACATGATAATTTTTGAAAAATGATATGATTAGAGATTTTTCTAGTATAGACAATTCCCGCCTTTACTTAGTTTGTAACTCAGTTCCTTGGGAGGATATTTTTTGCCTTAGTTCGGCAACTAGCCAAATAGAATTTTTCAACTCGTATATTAGTTTGGTGTTTAATAGTTGCGTTCCGCTTAAAAAGGTTACTTGCAAAGCAAAATCTCCGCCTTGGTTGTCTCAGGAAATTTCGAATGCCATAAATATTAGAGTTAGTAAATATCGTGTATGGAAAAGGTGTCCTAATAGTCAGTCTCATTTAGATTACAAGCAGGCTCGTAACAGAGTTGTAGGGTTAATTCGAATTGCTAAACGTAATTTTTTCAAGGACAAGTTAGACTCCTCTCTTCCTCCCAAGGTTTTCTGGCGTAATGTTCGTAATTTAGGCCTAGGTAAATGCAAGATTAGTTCAAGTGGGGATTTCAAACCTAATGAAATTAATAGTTATTTTTGCTCTAGTCTGAACTCGGGCAGTAGTTCCGTCGATTTGTTCTCTAACGCGTCCTCTAATTCGTTTTCGTTTTCAAATATTTCTCTCGAGGATTTACAATCTGCTATTTGGAAGGTTAAATCGGAATCTTCTGGTCTGGATAACGTCAATTTAAAATTCGTTAAGGTAGTTTTCCCTTTCGTCTCAAAATACTTGTTACATATCTTCAATTTTATTCTCACGTCCTCTTCCTATCCAGATCAGTGGAAGCTAAGTAAAATAATCCCGATTCCAAAGATCAGTAATCCTTTAGAGCTATCCCATTTTCGGCCAATTAGCATTTTAAGTTCTCTCTCTAAGGCTTTCGAGATAGTTGTTAAAAATCAAATTCAATCGCATTTACATAGCAATAGTTTAATTAGTTGCTTCCAATCTGGGTTTAGAAAATTTCATAGTACTTCTACTGCGTTATTAAATGTATGTGATGATATTAGGCGTAATATGAATAATAGGGAATTAACTTCTTTAACTTTGTTAGATTTTTCTAAGGCCTTTGATTCTATTATTCACAGAATTCTTTTCAATAAACTCTTATCTCAGTTTAGATTTTCGCTTTCTGCTGCCAAATTGATTTTTAACTATCTTTCTAATCGTTCTCAGGCAGTTTTTTTCGACAATTCCTTGTCTGATTTCCTTCCTGTAATTTCCGGCGTGCCTCAGGGTTCAGTGCTGGGTCCTCTATTATTTTCTATGTACATAAATGACATAGAATCCTCCATTCAACATTGTTCATTTCATATTTTCGCTGATGACGTTCAAATTTATAGAAATAGTCGTTTAGATCAGGATTCTATTGTTAGGAATATTTGTCTGATAAATGAAGATTTAAGTAATATCGTTCGCTGGTCGGTCTCTAACAGGCTTGTTTTAAACGCGAATAAATCTCAGTCGATTATAATTTATAAAAAACCGTTAGATACCTCGTCCTTTCCTGGTATTTTTCTGCAAGGTTCGCTAATTGTATATTCAAATACTGTTAGGGATTTAGGCTTAGTTATTAATAAAACTCTTACTTGGGGTGACCATTTAGTTACTATTAGTAAGAGGGTCTTTGGCATGCTTAGTTGTTTGTATAAAGTGGTTGGATTTTCTGATAGTCAGTTTAGGAAAAAATTGTTTTTGTCTTATCTTCTTCCTCATTTTATTTACGGTGACATAGTTTTATTCGGTATGCTTCAGGAAAATATGAATGTTCTCCAAAGATGTTTCAATGCTTGTACCAGGTTTATTTTTGGTATTAGGAAGTTCGATCATATTTCTGCCTACTCTAGCCTTGTTTTAGAATGTAGTTTATCTATTTTTTACGAATTTCGCGTTTGTCTTTTTATTTTTAAACTTCTTAAAGCTAAGGAGCCTTGTTATCTATATAGGAAATTAATGTTTAGTAGGTTTCATTCCTCTAACTTCCGCCTAATTCCGGCTAAAAATTGTTGTAGGTCGTTAAACGCGTCATTTTGTGTTAGGGGAGTTTCCCTCTGGAATTCAATTCCATTGGAAATTAAGAGATTAGGATCGGCAAAATTATTTAGGTCAAAATTTTTGGAGTGGCGTGATTGATGGGCAATACGTAGTTTTTTAATTTATTTTTAATAACCATGTTATTTTGTTAATTTTTAATTTTTATATTATTTCACCTCGTGCTGTACATTTTATTGTAAATGAGCTACTGCTCAAAATAGAATGTGTAAGCACGAGGTGGAAATTGTTTGAAAAAATTTAAGAGGTTTTTATGCCTAATGGAAGCAACTTCTTTTTTCTTTTTTTGTTTCGATTGCTTTGTTTCCATGTGTGCTTTTCCTCTTAATACTAAATTATTTATAAATACTATAAATAAATAAATAAATAAATAAATAAATAAATAAAGTAATGAACTCCCAACCGGAAGTAAGAATGTACAACTGGAGAAAAAACTGCTACGGCCACCTCCAGTAATAATATCTAATTGCAATAATTATCAGAGTATTAGAAACATCATGGACAACAATCATATAAAGTTTCAAGCTACAGCGTTAAATAGTGGTGATATCAAAATAAATGTCACAGACAATGATAGTTATAGAAAGTTAACAGGAGCTCTTAACGAAGAAAAGACAGCGTGGTATTCCTACGAAGATAAGCAGACGTGGCAAACCAAAGTCATTGCTAGGAAGCTACACGCTTCATGCAAACCAGAAGAGATAAAAGAGTATATTTTGGAGAAAAAATACAAAATTAAAGAAGTTACACAGCTGCTAAAAAGAGGTGACAAAACACCTCTTCCATTATATATGTTGTCTTTTGAAAGAACAGAAGACATTAAAAATATTTATGCAATCAGCGAAATACTCCATATGAAAGTGCAAATAGAAGCAGTTAAAAAATCTAAGCTGATCCCCCAGTGCAAAAAGTGCCAAGTCTACGGACACACGCAAAACTTTTGTAATAAGGAGCCCAGATGCGTGAAATGTGTAGGAAAACACCGTACGGCTGAATGTTCGAAACCAAAAGACACCCATCAAAATGTGTCAACTGTGGAGAGACACACCCAGCCAACTACAGAGGTTGCATTGTTATAAAAGAGCTGAAAAAAATTCGCAACAAAACAAGGGAAACTTCAATAATTACAAGGGCAGAAATTAACTCAGCCTCAACAAGAATACCTACAAATTTAAGGCCACACCAAACATTAAACCAGCCATCAAGAACTAATCCAAATGTAACATTCGCTGATGTACTATCTACTGGAAATTCGAGAAGACAACATAGTTCTCTTTTATTTAATGATTCAAATAATAACCAAGGTTAGGTTAGGTTAGGTTGGAGTGGCTGCTTACGCACACTTAGACCGGTGACGGTCCATTGTGATACCACAGGATGTATCCCCTTTTACCCCTATTGGAACCATTTCGAGCTACTTATGTAGCGTAAGACGTCCCGCACTTTAATGTTTTCGAGATCCGAGAGGCAGTCCATCCTGAACTTACCTAAGTGTTTGTGCCTTCTGAGAGCCAATGCTGGACACGAGCAAAGGAAGTGGACCAACGTCTCTTCCTCCTCTTCGTCCAAGCAGCTTCTGCAGAAGTCATTAGCCTCCAGACCCAGCCTTTTTGCATGTTCTCCAAAAAGGCAGTGTCCCGTGAGTATTCCTACGACCGTTTTTAATTCACGTCTGCGTAAGGATATTAATGCCCTAGTGCGCCCCAAGTCCAGCTTTGGCCAAACTTGTCTTGCAACTCTACAGGTTAGGGTGTTAGACCACCTTTCCCCCGCTGAGGATAGCGCCTGCTTCCCAAGTGCTTGTCTCAGCGCTGTGATAGGCCTCCCCAGACTTGCCTTTTCCGGTTGCAGCTGGAGAGTCGTACCATGCCTAGCAAGTTCATCTGCCCTGCAGTTCCCCATGACGCCCGAGTGACCTGGGACCCAGACTACCTGGATGTTGAAATGCTCACCCATCTCATTTAGAGATGAGTGACAACTCAATGCCACCCGTGACGCCAAAGACACCGATTCTAACGACCGGATCGCCGCTTGACTGTCCACATAGATTGTGATATCGTCTGAGGATAACACATTATGCCTCAACCACGTCATGACCTCCTCAATCGCTACGACTTCAGCTTGGTACACGCTGCAGTAATCAGGGAGACGAATAGAAATATTTACATTTAATTTGTCACAGAATACTCCAGCTCCTACTTTGCCGTCTAGCTTGGAGCTATCTGTGAAGAATTGCAACGCATCGGTTTCCGATGACGGTCTATCCCTCCAGGATTCCCTTGAAGGGAAGGAGGTCCGAAATCGCTTCTCGAAGCGTAGAGTAGGTTTAATGTAGTCAAGATTCGCCAGCTCATCCTTCAACGATCTGACGATAGTAGAGTGTCCTATACAAAGACACCTCCACTGAGAGACGGCTGCAAGTCGTACAGCCGTATTTGCCGCCATCTGTTTGCCAAAAATGTCGACCGGAAGAAGGTGCAACATAACCTCTAATGCACTTGTCGGTGTCGACCTCAATGCCCCGCTAACAAGCATACAGGCCGTTCTTTGCACTCTCTCAATCTTACTTTTGTAAGTTATCTTGTCCAGAGCTGGCCACCAAACACCCACCCCATACATGAGTACAGGTCTCACTACGGCGGTGTAGAGCCAGTGTACCAGCTCCGGCTTCAGACCCCATCTATGACCGATGGCGTTCCTACAGGAGTACAAAGCAATAGTAGCTTTGTTTATTCTCTCCAACATGTTGGGCTTCCAACTAAGCTTACTGTCCAAGATAATGCCCAGATATCTAGCTCTATCAGTAAAAGCAAGTCTCGTGCCATTTAAGGTAGGAGGGACAACTACCGGGATTTTGTATTTCTTAGTAAAGAGTACCAGCTCTGTTTTGGACTGGTTAATACCAAGTCCACATTTGCCAGCCCATTTCGTAACGATGGTAAGCGCATTCTGCATTACGTCTACAATCGTGCCCAGGAATTTCCCGGTAACAGCTAAAGCTACGTCATCTGCGTACGCAATAACTTCAATACCCTCTCTCTCCAACTCAAGTAGTAACCCGTTTACCACTATATTCCAGATAAGAGGGGACAGAACACCCCCCCCCCTGCGGAGTTCCCCTAGTTACTCGCCTCTTGAAGGTGGAGTCCCCCAACTTCGAGCTAACAATCCTGCTTCGCAGCATATAATTGATTAACCCTATCAGAGGAACGTCCACCTCCAAAAATGACAATCCCTCCTTGATTGCCTCTGCTTTCACATTATTAAAGGCGCCTTCTATATCCAGGAAGGCCACCAAACAGAATTCCTTCGAATTAATCGATTTCTGCAGAGCAGTGTCCACAGATCTACCCTTTGTGTACGCATGCTGAGACGATGCCCACTTCCTGGCACCTATTTTATCTCTGATGTATACCTGGGCTTAGCCAGTGGGCAGGCAGCGCGAAAGGATCGGTTGCATGCGCTAGTAACGGTAGCCACCATGTCCTCCAGCTCCCCAACGGTCGTCGGGGGCTCCATAGCCCTCGTCGTTAACATTTCCTCCAATAATTCCCCATATTTGCTCTAGTTGGTCCTTCTAGGGTTCCTGAAGGCTTCCCGGGTAGCAGGGTGAATATCGAGGCTATAGGTTAAATATCGATGATCAGAAAAGGAGTGTTCCTTATCCACCCTCCAATTTTTAACCATATGAAGAATATTATTTGAGGCAAGGGTCACGTCTAGAACCTCCTGCCTGTTACTAGTAATAAATGTGGGTTCCCGCCCAATATTACACACTGAAAGGTTAGTACTCATCAAATAATCAAAAAACGACTCACCCCTTTCATTATTGTATGTGCTTCCCCAGATAGTGTGATGCGCATTAGCATCAACTCCCAGTACCACACCTACCTTTGATTGTTCCGCTTTACGGATCAGCTCCTCCAGGTTATCCGGAGGAGCCTCCTTCTCCCGGTCCATGTAGGCTGAAACTAGCCAGAATCTACAAGTGCCTACTTCCAGGCTAACTGCAGTAGTGTCACCATTGCTGTATTGAGAGAGAAGGAAAAGATTAATATTATTTTTCGCAAGAATACAAGATCTGATCTTCCCAGACTTACTAGAGGATATAATTTTATACCCCTTGGTTCTGAGGCCACAGATCCTGTTGTTGTTAATCCAAGGTTCTTGGATTAATATCACATCCTCACCCGAACTAGTCAGCCTGAGGAGTAGAGCTGCCGAAGCAGCCTTAGAAAGGTGAAGGTTAATTTGTGTTATCTTAATCATAACCATTTAACCTCTACCTATCTCTATGGTATGTTCCTGCTACCGCAGGAATATTATTTCTCGGTATTTTGGGGTGCGCCGGTTCCACCCGTCTCGCCACCCCTCATACCCTCTGTAGAGGACTTGTCAGTGCCGACCCGTCTGGCCGGGCTACCGACAGCCTCCTCCATCGGTACACCAGCTCCTTCGCTTATGTGCCCCTCCTTATGCTTCAAGGGAGGCCTTGTCCGACCGAGGTCGCCGGCTTCACTCTCCCCCATACCCTCAGCTTCTCCCCCCATGCTGCTGGTACCCCCTTCAGGCCTGGGCGGGTTGCCACCATCCTCCGGTTGGCCTCCCGTATGCGCTTCCGCCCCATCCTTTTTATAAACGTTGGGAGTAATTGACCCGAAACCGAAGACAATTACTCCCTTCGTTTTGTGCAGGAGGGCAAGGGACTCCTTATTTATTACTATAATTGATAATTTCGTGCCCCCCTTCGCCTCCTCCTGCTTGACGATCTTCCAATTTCCGGTCGGAAGACCCGGGTTACTGGCCTGAATGATTTCCAAAGCCTCGTCAGGGCTAGCCGGTTCGGATGGCAGCCAGACACGTGCCCTCGGCCTGCTGGGAATTTCCTCCCGACTAATTGCCGCAAGCTTTGCGCCTGGCCACACCTCCCCTACTTTGGCTATAGCCTTTTTATATAGATCCACAGATCTAGAGTCCAAGCATGCAGTCATCTTCACACGCCCTTGATACCACCCCGCATCTCTGCAGGATGGGGGAGGTCCCGGATTTTCACCCAGGACCTTTAAAAAGACGAGGTTGAGTGCATTATACACCAACCTCCATTTTTCGGCCGTGATGCTCCCATCTTCTTGACTTTCGTCAATGACGGCTAGCATCAACACATGCTCCCTCAGGACATCGCTGAACAGCTTTGTTCCTGAGTTGGAGCTCGGCTTCCTTTCAGTCACTAACTTGGCCCGCTTGCTGTTGACTACTTCCACCTCGTCCTGGGACCGCTGTCTTTTCGACACATGGTCCCTTTCCGAGCCTCCGCAGCCCACAGTGCTCCTTGCCGAAGCTATTGATGTTCTTTGCTCTTCCGTAAGCTGCCCCTCGGGGGTCGCAGCCCACTCCTCGAGAATTCGGAATGCCGAGCGGCGATTCCTGTATCGCTTTTTCGCCGGAGGAATGTCTCTCGTCCCACTCCCCTGTGCTGCGCTGGTACCGCTAACTCCCGGGACTTTTGCCCTAGAGCCAACCCCCTTTGCAACTTTAGAGGCCCCACCCGTCTGGTTCGAGGTACCCCCATTCACTGATACCGGCTTTTGAGGAGAGCCGGTGCCCTTTGTTTTTTCGGTGTTCGATCTTTCCATCTGATTCCCACGAGTATCGGAGAAATAGAGGTCCACCTGCGCAGAGATCCGAATACGCAGGTAAGGCTAAATACAACTGGAGGTCGCCAGATATCCAGAGGGCTCCGTTAGCGACTGGGCTTTGTTAAATGGGCCCCCAGCCTAGTTGATCATCAGCACGGGTCGCTTAACACCTTAATCCAGCCCATTCGGCTCGCTAGCACCGCGGCCTCCCAGCACCCCCTTCCCTCCGCCCACATTCTCTCCCCCTTTCACCTATTCACATGGAGAGCCCAATCCAATGGGATCCATTCCATTCCCCGGGTCACCCGTTTATAGGGGTACCCCCACTCATCACCCGCGGAGACTCCGGAGGTGCAGAGAGGACACGACGCCCAGTCCGCCGTTATTATTGGTCGATGGTTTTCTGGCGCCATCTGTTCGCCTTTCCATGCTGGGCATCATAGGCACTCAGAATTTAATGAACTGAGGTTAACCACTCCCCAGTTCCCTGAGACTCTTCCACCAGCTGGACTGCGGTTGGGGGCGGCTTATTTAATTCACCGCTGGCCTACCTATCGATAGGCCGTCCACTATCCACCACCTGTGACCCCCCCCGATAGCTGCAGTACGCCACGGGAAATAATAACCAAACTAATAAAATATTACAAGATATTCTTGATAGACTTAGTTCACAAGAAGAAAAGCAAGAAAAAGTCCTTATATCAATCCTACAAAGGCTCACCCTACTCGAAAAACATGGCAAATAATTTAAAAATTCTTGCATGGAACTGCAATGGTATATTGCAACGACAAAATGAAATACAACTATTTCTTGATTTAGAAAAAATTGATATATGTTTATTATCTGAAACACACCTTACTACTCAAAGTCATATAAAAATCCGCGGCTACGAAGATCACTCAACAGTTCATCCTAATAATAATGCACGAGGGGGCAGTGCCGTGATTATAAAAAAAGATATTAAATACCATCTGCAACAAAAACTTGAAAGTGATGAAATACCACAAGTTAGTGGTATCCGCAACCACAAGTTAGTGGTATCCGCAATATATTGCCCACCTAGATATAACATCAAAGAAAATGCTTATACTCAGTTCTTCAAGCAGCTCGGTGAAAAATGTGTAATCGGGGGTGACTTTAACGCTAAACATACTGACTGGGGATCAAAACTAACCACAACTAAAGGGAAAGAGCTTCATCAAGCAATAATTAAATACAACTGCAACTGGCATTCTACTGGAAAACCAACTTATTGGCCCAGTGATCAAAATAAAACACCAGACCTAATTGACTTCTTTATAACAAGAAAAATCCCGGTTGATTATATACAAGTGCAGGAAGGATTGGACTCCACATCTGACCACTCCTCTATTTTAATGGTAATAAGTGATACAATAATTACTAATGATAAACAGCCACTGTTAACAAATAAATATACTGATTGGAAAAAGTTCAGGAATGAACTAAACAATAGCATCATTTTAAACACACAACTTTCTTCAGAAGAAACATTAGAACAGGAGGTGGAGAAGCTCGTCAAGGACATACAGCTAGCGGCGTGGAAAAGTACTAACACAACAAACAAAAAAATAGCTTGCAAATGCTATCCAATGGAAATTAAATCACTAGTTATAGAAAAGAGAAGTACCCGTAGGGAGTGGCAACGTACACGAGACCCAATCGTCAAAAATAGATTAAATAATTTAACACAACGAATACGTAGAGAAATACGGGAATTTAAAAATAAATCAATAAATTCATACCTACAATCTCTCACCTATGATAAAAGCAGTGATTATTCATTGTGGAAATCAACCAAATATTTGAAAAGGCCAGTTATGCATATACCACCAATAAGAACAAATAATGGTCATCTGGCTATCATCTCGAGCGTACCTTTCAGCCAAATTTAACAACAATTAACCAACAGGATATATTGTTCGAAAACCAAACAACTATCCTGAGACAGGAAATTCCATTAACTAATGCTAAAGAAGTAAAACAAGTAATAAAGAACCATGTAGTACTTAAAAAATCACCAGGATATGACCTGATAACTGGAGAGATTCTAAAACAACTGCCTAATAAAGCTATTAAAAAAATATCGGACATAATTAATGCTTCCTTCAGACTCCGTTATGTCCCTATATCTTGGAAATTTGCGGAAGTGATAATGATACCTAAGCCAGGTAAGCCACCAAGTGAACTGGCCTCGTACAGGCGAATATCACTTCTTCCAACTATGTCAAAACTATTTGAGAGATTGTTACTAAAACGAATTAAACCAGAAGTTGTAAAATCAGGAGCTGTTCCGTCCCATCAGTTTGGATTTAGAGAGGAACACTCCACAATCGACCAAGTCCATAGAATAACAGATATAATAGAAAAATCCTTAGAGGAAAAAAAGATTTGTTCAGCCATATTTCTTGACATAGCGCAGGCATTTGACAAAGTCTGGCTAGATGGTTTAATATTTAAATTGGAGAAAACTCTGCCATTTGAGTATTGCGAACTGCTAAAGTCATACCTGAAAAGGAGATATTTTAGAGTTAAATAGGAAGGAGTTTACTCCAGTATTAAAGAAGCTAAAGCAGGAGTCCAGCAGGGGAGTGTCTTAGGGCCTTTCCTTTTCGTGCTGTTTACTAGCGACATACCGCAGACGAGCAATACAACTTTCGACACGTTTGCAGATGACACTGCAATTCTAGCTGTTGGTGACACAATCGGTGAAGTCACATTCAAACTACAAATAGCCGTAAATAATATACAAGATTGGCTAGCTAAGTGGGGAATTAAAGTGAATGAATCGAAGTCTACTCACATTAACTTCACTAATAGATCAATAGAACCACTACCTGTGACTCTCAATAATATCTCTGTACCACATGCCAATCAAGCAAAATACCTTGGTATGAACTTTGATGCAAAGTTAAAGTGGAAAGTACACGTGAAAAAGAAAGCAGAAGAGCTTCAGTTAAAATATAGAAAAATGTACTGGTTAATTGGAAGAAACTCTCAGTTATCCATTCATAATAAACTTATGTTTTATAAACAAGTACTCAAGCCATTCTGGACATATGGTATTCAACTATGGGGATGCACCAAAATCAGCAATCAACAGATAGTTCAACGATTTTAAAATAAAGTCCTCAGAGGAATTATAAATGCCCCTTGGTACACTCGTAATAGTGACCTTCATAGAGATCTCGGAATAGACACAGCCGCAAGTGAAATAAAGAAATGTGCTCAAAAACACCAGGAGAGGCTCCATCATCACCCTAACATCGAAGCTGCAAGACTACTTCATCAAGAGGGTATAATAAGAAGACTCAAAAGACTAAAACCTTTTGAGTTACCTGAATAGTCCGCACAATGCAACATCAACCAAAACAACACTTTATGTAAAGAATACATATGAGTGCTTTATTATTATATTGTCAGAGTCAAACGCTGTTAGTCAAAAATGACTAGTTACTTTGTAAAAAAATTTATTGTTATCATAAATAAAATTATTAAAAAAAAAAAAAAAAAAAAAAATCAGTATGTAAAAAAATCCAGAAAAGAATATGTTAATTTATTGATTAATTAAATCTATGCACCAATACATAAATAAAATTCAAATATTTTTCTAGAATTTTCCTCCGTTTATTTTCCAGAATTTCACCTGGCTCTTTTCCAGAATATATTACTAGGAAGAGCACAAAATTACCCCTTTTTCAAAAGTTTTTAAATATTGTAGTTATTCCGCATCTTTTTCCAGAATACTATATACGTATTACGAAATTTATTACTAGAAAGAGCAATAAATTCCCCTTTTCCAAAATATTTTTAGATAATTTTTCCGCTTTTTCAGAATTTGTCCTGGCTTTTTTCCAGAATATATTACTAGAAAGAGCAAAAAATTTTTCAAAAGTTTTTAAATATTGTAGTTATTCCGCATCTTTTTCCAGAATACTATATACGTATTACGAAATTTATTACTAGAAAGAGCAATAAATTCCCCTTTTCCAAAATATTTTTAGATAATTTTTCCGCTTTTTCAGAATTTGTCCTGGCTTTTTTC
Organism: Tipula vernalis; assembly: GCA_958295665.1. Lineage (NCBI taxonomy): Eukaryota > Metazoa > Arthropoda > Insecta > Diptera > Tipulidae > Tipula > Tipula vernalis. The sequence goes on from OY282559.1 coordinate 189,441,161, forward strand.
CAGAATATATTACTAGAAAGAGCAAAAAATTTCCTTTCTCCAAAATATTTCTGAAGAATATCCCTCTTTTTCCAGAATATATCCCCTTTTTCCAGAATATTTTCCTGTTTTCCATAGAGCCCTTATTTTCAGAATTTATAATTTTTTGTTATTTTAGGCCTTTCCGCGCCAGTAATTTGCAACGAGCTTACATTCAGAATATGCTCCCTTTTTTAAAATATTTCCCCGTTGATTTGAATATTGAATATTCGTGCTACTACTAAGATTATTAGTATTTGCGTGAAATATTTTCCATCGTACACAATGTAGATGATATAAAATGTTCTCGATTTGATACTTTTTCATTAATTATGGCAGTCCATTAATACATACATAACTTTTTGTAAGTAAAATCTTAATTGTTAAGGTTGGGTTTCTCGTACACACAACCACTAATTTTATATATTTATTATCATTTTAATTTTTCTGACAAACTTTTATTCGCAATACCGGCTTAATTTGGAAATAATGTCAATTCAAAATGTATTGACAAAATGAAAATGTATTGATATGTATTTTGAAAAGAATGGAATTTTTTTCTGACAACATTAGTGATAATTTTGCTTCGATAAAAGACAGACAAGTTTTATGAATTTTCCAAAGCTAAAACATTTCTTACTATGATTTTTGAAATAATTTGTACATCTTCATATATTTTAATTTTTCCTTTTTTTATTTTGAATAAATTTTATTAATAATTAGAATTTTTTTGTATTGTTTATAATAAAGGTTATTAAATGAATTTATGTAGAAAATAAGTACCTACCTACATATATGTTTACAAATATAAGTCGTTTTTCTTCTGAATATTTTGTTTTCTCTTCTTAACTCAGATTTTTTTTTTTAATTTGACTCGTTAATGTTAAAAAATTGCCTGCCCAGCAAGTTGATGTTTTTGTGAAGCAGACGCATACACAGCTCAAGATCAAAAAAAATTCATTAAAATCGTTAGTTTTTGTTGTATTATTTAATATGTAGTTTACTTGAAAGAAGTCATTGTTTGTCGATCGTATCGTACATTTTTTTTTTAAAGAATAAGTTACTTTCTTGACTCAAGTATTATATTGAATTATGATAAACGAATAAGTACTTTATAGCTTTGTTTTCAGAGAAAACATACATACGAATAGCTTGGAGTTTTTAATTCAATTTCAATTATTTGCTCGAATACCTTAAAAATGTCGAGCTTTAAATTTTCATTGTAAGAATTGTTCATTTTAAGAACAACGTTCGTATTATTATATTTAATGTAGACTTTCCAACTTTATGCTGTACCATGTACATACAACATACAGCATCACAAACCATTTTACAGTGAATTTATATTAACATTCACATCATTTATTTGTGAAGCTTATGTTTTACTGGTTTCCTTTCTATTCATATCCCTCTTTTGTACGGTATATTCTTGTATGTTAAGACGAAATTTTTGTAAGATTTCTTTTTGGTTTTGATTCCCCGCTTTTGTATAATAGTTTTCCTTTCGGCTATACACTATATAATATGCTAATGAGCATGTATAAACATACATAAATAAAGAAAATACATATATTTAAACAAATGGCACATAATGGGAAAAATAAAAATTAAAGATTTTCCAAAAAACATGAAAAAGTATTTTCTTAGGATTTATTTATTATACGAGGTATTTATTTTTCATATTTTCCAAGAAACGTGAGCTTTTTACAACCTTTTATTTAATTTGACATGCACCTTGATTGTATTTCTGTCTGTTTTAACTTCTTAGAGGTTTTTTTTAACCAACTTCCACACGTCCTACAGAGGTGAAATGTTGTTCTCAGATCAAAGGGGAACGAAATATTCCATTTGGTGTTGATAAACTGTGTTTAATGTATAATTTGGTATATTTAGTGTGAGATAAATGGCCCAACAATGGAGAATAGCCAAGGTGAGAAAAAATGAATGGTCAACTCAAGCTAGAGTCGCTAATAAAATTGTCATGTTGACAAAAAAATAATAGTCAACTAGCAGATTAAGTTCCAGTCACAAGATGTTGGCGTGCTGAATGGCGGAAGTCAACAAAAAATAAACGAATTTCTATATTAAAACAAAAACAAAGTCGCTTGCTTTTGATGTCTAATCTTTCTCAATAAATATATTAATTTCAAGATCTGTAAAATAAAATGTATGCTCTTGTCAACGTACAAATAAAAGGCTATATCCAAAAATCGATTTTTTTTTTATATTTACTTGTTTTACTTCTGTTGTGCTTTTTCCTACGTTTTTTTGTTTTTGTTTAAAAGAATGGTTTACGTGTATGGAAATTTAAATAAATATTTTGTAATAAATGAAAACTTAGAAATTTTATTATTTTGATTTGATTTGTAGATGTGCAGTGTTTGGTATAGCATAAAAAGCCCAAAAAAAAAACTTATTAAATTTTAATGAATTTCCAGTATATGTTTTGGAAAATAACAGAAACATTTCTTCTGGCTTGACTGTTTTCCGTATCGTTTATACCTTCCTAAATGAAACTAATATTCGTAATAATAAAATGCTTTATTAAAACATGCTTATATATGGGTTAAGGATATTGGATAATGTGGCCTGGCTTTGTCATATCTAACACGTGTAAATGGAAGATGTTTGTAAGTAAAAAGAGATTTTCTTCGTAAAGTGGCCAGAACAACATCGTTTCAGAACTATGCTGATTTTCTTATAAAAAATGCTCGAACGTATTTACCATAGAATAACAGAACTATATAGAAGTTTCGTATTACACAAAATCGGTATGTGTCCGATTTGCATATCCATAAAGTTAAACTTCGATCATAAAAAAATTAGTTATTGGTTTTGCTCTACAATATTTTCTCTCTCCACCTCCTTCGTTGTTTCATTAAACCTTTTAAAAGTATTAGAGCATTCACAATGCAATATCCTTTCACCTTTTACTTACAGTTTTGTATGAATTTCCAACATAACGAACAAACATTTTTGTTTCTTATGTTGGAAATTCATACAAACCTGTAAGTAAAAGGTAAAATGTTTTTGCATTGTGAATGCTCTGTAAGTTTCATTCAAATTTTTCTTTTCTTTCTCTTTATTTACTTTTCTTTTCTTACTTTTTATTGAACAATAAATCCGCGAGGTGTCTTGCTGATGTGCGGTAACAATAATTATAATATAGTTATATTCCTGGAATCCACAGAATCAGCATAATTGAACAACATCGCTGATAGACAAGAATATCCATATGGTGGGATACGTAAAGTCAGCGAAATAAAATAATTCTAAAGAATGAACATGTATGAAATATGATCAATAAAATAGATGATAACGCACAACAAGAACGATCATAGAAAATAATAAAGAATGCACGTTATGCTGATCAAACAATTTTATATTAAGACAATAAATAAAAATATAATAATTAAGTTTAGTTTTTAATTGGGGTCGAGTAGCAGGGACAGCAGAGACGCAACGATTTCAACAACAACGTCAAGCAACACTACCTACAGCTAGTACAAATTTGGGTGACCCCATGGGAACATGATGATGGAACGAAATCTCGCCCCCTCTCACAACCGCCGATGGAAAAAATGGTGGAGGAGGGGAATAATAATAGTTGTTTACAGCTTTTCAGAAAAAGAGTTTGCGGTTCCAGGAAATTTGTGTTGTCATTGTGTCTTCTCACAGGTTGGAGCAGTAGATGAACTTTAAAAAAAATTGTATTGTCTTGTGCTAAATAAATTACTAAAAAAATATATTACTAACAAATATTTACTAACTATCAACTACTTAGGTGTCTGGAACCGGGTGTCTTTGTGTTGCTAACATTCCTTTCCCATCCCTCGATCTTGTTATATGTAAAAAGGTGTACGACGGCGGCCTGGCCAGGGGCGGATATCACAACTATTAGGACTTATGTAATTATCGATGTGGCGCCTTTCTTTACTACGGAGTTTGGCTTCATGAAGAATGGTGTCGTGTTGTTGTGTAACATGGGTTAGTGGTGTGGTATTCGCATTTATAATACGGGAGACATCGAAATCAATTAATCAATCAATCAATCAAATAATTAAGTTTAGTTTTTAATTGAACTCTGTTAAAGAAACATGTAAAGAATAAAGTTAAGAAAATTAATTCGTTTTTTTTATTTATTTTTCTCATGAAATCTATAACTGGCGCAGCCATGAGCAACTGTTTCGGGCAGTGATTGTGACAATGCTATAATTTAAGTGAATAAAAGCTAAGTTAAAGTGAATCCGTCAATTTAGAAGAAACATTTCTAAATTTTTTCCTAATTCAAACGACATCCCTATCTGAAAGTAAAAATACCGCTAAGGCGATTTGAGATTCCGCCGCAACATATCACGTAACAACACTTGGAACCAGCATCATCACGACAGCAGTAATACGATATACAAAGAAAATATTTTGTTCGTATTATCAGGTAACAACATTTTATTTTTTATTTTTAAATTTTTTTTTTAATTATTTTCAATTAAATTTTCGATACAAAGAGCGCACAGGCTCAGTTTTAATAGGAACATATAAGCGCTACGCACACGTTTCTGTCATCTCTCGTTAATCTGAGTATCCGATTAGCTCGAATAAATCTTTGGCGTTTTAAATAGTGAATTATTTCAAAATTCATGTGTGTGCACTACAAGGTAGACACACAGTTGCTTCGACCCGAAATAAATTTAAATTATAACAAAAATAGAGTTACCTAATACCTAATCGTCAAACTTGCGCACTCTATAAGATAGACGCAGACCTGACCCTACTCACTAAAAGATAGAGGCAGAATTTTTTATTGTGAACTATAAGCTAGTCACAAAACAATTTTATAAAAATCCCATTACTAGTACATGAGAAAGAAACTGGAAGAATTCCTCTATAATAACCGAAATATTGAAGAGGATTCAGTGGAAATATCAGAACTAGAAATGGATCAAATATTGTAAACACTAAATGCAATCAATGAAAAGCTTCAACAAGTAAGCGTGAAACCAAATGAGCACGACCAGGCACTGGCGTATCTCAATCAAAAGGTTGAACAACCAGTAGAGGAACCACCTCGTGAGGGTGAAAACAGGGGAAAAGTTCTGGATTTGTTTAGAATTTCAGACCCCATCAAATCTATTTCCAGCTTCGATGGGAATCGTAAGTAATTAACGGCGTGGTTGAAGACAGTGGAGGATACACTCGCCGTGTTTCAACCATTAGTGCAAAGGACATACTGTGTCTTGCGGGACACCCAAAAACGTTTCAAGAAGTGAAAGATATCTTGTTGAAGGCCTTAGGAAATCGACAAGAACTTTCATTTTATAAGTCGCAACTTTGGGCGACTAAGCAAAATGAAACCATGAGCATTCATGGATGCAGAATATTAAAGCATTATCAAAACAAAATAAATTATAAGATGAATCTTGGGTTGCTATTAGTAATTTTATAGATGAAGATGCATTAGCTGCCTTGATCTCAGGACTAAGAAAACCATATTTCGGGTACGCTGAAGCAACGAAACCGAAAGAAGTCGAAGAAGCGTACGCCTTCCTTTTCAAGTTTAGTTGCAATGAGCAAATCTCAAACAGTGCAAAAAGGTCAAGTCAACCCGGCACCCAATTTATTCCCCAGAAACAAAGTACGATTAATATTGGCCAACAAAAGGCAAATGTGTTTCAAAATCATAACAACCAATTTAACTCACATGGCAAAAGAAGGGGTTACCAAGTAAAATATAAACCCATCCCAATGGACGTAGATCTGTCAATGAGATCAAGAAATACGTTTAACAAAAATATTATAAATAATCATGGGAATCACAAGACTACACAAAAGAGAATCTTTAGTCAAATACGGAAAATTTTCAGATAGATTTGATCACCGACAGGGAAGATTAAAATTAAATTTTCTTCCATACCTACGGTGTTGCAGCGATCAATTGAAATGCGCAGTAACACTGTTAATCGATACCGGCGCCAATAAAAACATAATTAGGCCAGGTATCATATCAAACGAATTTCTTAAAATCACTTCAAAAAATTCTCAACGAAACACAATAGTTACAAATATTCTAGGCACACATAGTATTGACAAAAAGTTCGAAATCAATTTACTAGGTAAAAACATACCCGTGCAAACATATTATGAATTACAATTCCATAAACTCTTCGATGGAATATTGGGTTCAGAATCAATGGCTCTATTGAATGCCAAGATTGATTATAGGTCGAACTCAATATTGTTAAACAACCAATCATTCATTTTGCAGAGATACCAATAAATTACTACAGAAACCAACTAATCTTTAGAGTTTCTAACATAGATGTGGTTATTTCAAAAACTGTTTTTCCAAAGTTTAACAGAATAATTATATGATTTTAATACGAGTATGTTCCGAAGATTGTAAGAGAATTCAATCCAGTTTCGAACTGATGAGCTTATGATTATGAAAATTCAATCTTCTCATCAGGCCGCGGCGGAATTATGTCTATTAGTCGGTTTCGTTGAATTACTGTTCGTAAATACTAATATACTTCTCGTGTTAATCGAAACACAATTAAAATGGTCTAACCACCGGTAGCATATTAGATATTACATGAATTAATTAATATTCAACAAAAAAATTAATAAAGTAAAAATTAGCGTACACAGAAATAGAGCTGTGTAATTATTGTGAAGAAGAAAAATTGTAAGAGAATTCATCTGTATTAGTTATGATTCGCTAATACTTAACGCACAGCACATTCTGTATATATAGAATGTAAATTGTGGTATAATCAGTCCAGTCGCCGCGGCCTGATGAGAAGATTGATTTTTTCATAATCATAAGCTCATCAGTTCGAAACTGGATTGAATTCTCTTACAATCTTCGGAACATACTCGTATTAAAATCATATAATTAAATAAATAGAATTATGTCTATTAGTCGGTTTCGTTGAATTACTGTTCGTAAATACTAATATACTTCTCGTGTTAATCGAAACACAATTAAAATGCTCTAACCACCGGTAACATATTAGATATTACATGAATTAATTAATATTCAACAAAAAAATTAATAAAGTAAAAAGAATAATTATCTCAAAGCGATCATTTAAACTAGATGATATTACCCAGGCAATCAGAAATTATCATAATGGTAGACAAACTGCCATCCTTTCTCCAGAATGCCTATACCAAAAAATTCAAGATTCTTTCAGAAGAAACTTTTCCCAAAACGACCATTTGGTTTTCACCACTAAAATGGTCGAAGAGGTTACCAATGAGGATCGGCGGAACGAGATAATAATAAGGGAATATGAAAGAGCCCATAGGGGGATCAAAGAAGTGGAAAATCAAATAAAAAGGTTACACTTCTTCCCAAAAATGACCAGTAAGATCAAGAACCACATAAATGCATGTAACACCTGTAATATGAATAAATACGACCGAAAACCCTATAATATTAAAATATCTCCAAGGCCGATTACAACAAAACCACTGCAGAGGGTACACATTGACATATTCTCCATCAATAAAATAAACTTCCTATCAATAATTGATGCTTTTTCAAAGTATTTACAGATGATAAATATTAACACCAAAAACCTCGTAGACTTGACAAATACTCTAACAAAATATTTCACACTTTGCGGAATTCCAAATTCCATTATCTCAGACCAAGAAACCACGTTTCAATCGACACAATTCAAAGACTATCTAAATGATCTAAATGTTAGGTTAGAATACGCTTCATCTTCTGAATCGTAGAGAAAACCCATTCAACTATTATTGAAATTTTCAATATAAACAAACACAAAATCCCAAACTCTAGCACCTTAACGGCTATAGAATTATCTGTCGCGTTGTACAACAACACATTCAGCCACCGGCTTCACGCCAAACGAGGTAATATTTAATCAAAATAACATAGTAAACCCTCCAGAGATTCATGCACAAGCTGCAAAGATATTCCAGAATGTAAACAACAACTTACAAATAGCGACAAGTAAAATGTAAAAGCAAAACCCTGGAAAGGGATTCAGTGTTCATAAAGCCTAATATTAGAGCAAAAGCTCAGGCAAAAGGGCTTAATACTCAAATTAAAAATGTAACCTCCAAAACATTCCAAACTCCTACAAATATTAAGAGAAATAAAAACAAAATTAAAAGCGTAAAGTAAAAATAATTTTAAATTCTTTTTCATTCCAGAGAATAATTAATCTGTAAAATTAAAATTGTTATGTTGGCGAAAGATAGCCTCTAAACGGGAAACTTGAACTGAATTTTTTTCCTGCGATAGCTATAGACAAGTCATATCAATTCCATCCATCTCCAGAGATAACACACTTTAGAGGCTGATTTTGTACAAATTTTCTAATAATTTTTGGAAAATCGAATTTTTCGAGATTTCCGACGGGAAACTTGAACTGAATTTTTTTCCTGCGATAGCTATTGACAAATCACATAAAAACATTTGAACTTCAGATATACATACAATCTAGAGGCTGATTTTATTAAAATTTTGTGGATTCTTCTGATTTTCCGATATTTTCTACGAATAGGTTAAGAAAAGTTTTACACGTGAAACTATTTCTAAAATTTTTTTGTTTAAATTCATGTATCTTATTTACTTTCGGCTGATAACTACTAAACTTTTTATTCTCGACTGGAATGTTAATATCATAATCTGCATTATCGACTTTTTACTTTCGGCTGGGATTAGACAATCTCAAATTAACACAATCGGCATTATCGATTTTTCACTTTCGGCTAACTTTTACAGTATCAATCAGCAACTATTTAAGAAAATTAACTAATAATAACAGTACTGATTATTCTCTTTGGAAAGCAACCAAAAGAATCAAAAGACCAATAATGCAGATTCCCCCAATAAAAATAGCAGGTGAGAAGTGAGGTAGAAATAATGAAGACAAAGCTCGAGAATTTGCTGAACACCTCGAAAAAATATTCCAGCCACATGAAGACCAAACGTTGGAAGCCGAGATAATAACTGAACGAGCTGTGCAAGAAAGTAAAGAAATCCTACCCACAACACCAAAAGAAGTCATGCGTGAGATAAAAGCTAATATGAATACGAAAAAGCTCCTGGGTACGATCTTATTACTGCAGAAATCTTAAAAGCTAATTCAGCATTTAGCATAAATGTGTACCAAGCTTATGGAAAATTGCAGAAGTAATTATGATCCCAAAACCTGGAAAACCACCACACATGACATCGTCTTATAGGCCAATTTTGGCCATTGCCTGTCATGTCCAAACTCTTTGAGAAGCTTCTGGTAAAAAGATTAAATCCGATTAATCGAGAGTAAAAAGCATTAGAGGAGAAAAAGTGTTAGAGGAGAAAAAAGTCTGTTCAACAGTATTTCTAGACGTTGCACAAACATTTGATAGAGTGTGGCGTGAAGGACTTAACCACATGTTAAGGAATCTTCTACCAATGCAATTTGCTAAGATATTGAAATCTTACTTGAAAGATAGGTTCTTCAGGATTAAGTTAGATGATACTCGTACATTTTCTGAATTGAAAGAAATCAATGCAGGAGTTCCACAGGGTAGTGTATTAGGGCCGATTTTATACCTGCTATACACTTATGATCTTCCTACATTAAAAAAAAACACAGTGGCAACTTCTGCAGATGATACGGTGATCTTAGCTGCTAGAATAAGCAACGAAGAATCAACACAGAAGTTACAATCAGCTATAACTCAAATATATAAATGGACAAAAGATGGAGAATAAAACTAAATGAAGCAAAATCAGTTCACATAAACTTTACAAACAGACTATTCGAACATATTCCGATTACCATAAATCGGGAAATAATACCGCATGCGAACACAGCTAAGTATCTCGGCATGACCCTGGATGCTAAACCACGATGGAAAGCACACGTCAAGAAGAAAAGTGAAGAATTAAGACTTAAATACAGAAAAATGTATTGGCTGATGGGACGGAACTCTTCTTTATCAACATACAACAAGCTTCTACTTTATAAGCAAATATTGAAACCGATTTGGACTTATGGTATTCAGCTTTGGGGTTGTACTAAACAAAACAACGTAAATATCATTCAAAGATTTCAGAATATGGTATTAAGGAACATCGTTGATGCACCTTGGTATGTCAGGAACAATGACCTTCATAGGGATCTTAAAATGACCCTCATCTTAAACGAAATCCAGGGAAAAGCACGGAGACATGAAGAAAGGCTCCGCCAACATGTGAACATTGAGGCCACTCAGTTCCTAAGCATCACGAATTTAGTACGCGGACTTAAAAGAACCAAACCTTTTGAGCTGGTGTGATTGTCAGTTTAAACAGCATTGTGCTGATCTAAAATCCACTACAAAGGTGTGGTTTACTTCAATTTACCAGACACTATGGAACGCCAATGGGAAGAAGCCAGCCATAGATTAATTTAAGTTATTAAATTAAGTCAGAAACAAATTGCTCATTAGTCCAGGAGACTAGATTGTAATTACATAAAATAAATAAATAAAATTTATTTTAAATAAAAAAAAGAAAATTTACAATTCGCCGATGTAGATCTGTACAAAAATTGTATCGATATTAATTTTGAAATGGTGTTGGAAAACTCATGAATCGACGGATTATGGTTATTTCGACCTCTGTGCCTAATACTCGAAAAAAAGTGTCCTGATTAAGCCGTGAAGTTAGCATGAAAGCAATATTGTAATTGTCTTGAAGAGAATCATTAACTCTTATGGTTTGTATCAAGCGTTCAAACAATATATATAGTTTTGTTAGGATTTGGTTTATTTTTAACATAATAATCTAACATCAAATTTAAGTTCACATAAATATCATTATCTCTTTTTAATGCGGATTTGTGAGGATTTGGGCCGAAATGTAATTTACTATTTTGTCGAACAGTTTATCAATTTTTACGAAAAAACTTGCTGTTGATGATGCATTTGTTGCAGTTTCATTCGAAAACTTATTAAAATCAATCATTGTTTGTATACCCGCAAATACAGTTCGACTAAATATTTATGTTGCATATTGTACCCACATTTTTTGAAAAGTATTTGGATATATATGTTGCACTGTTAATTTCGGACAGAGTTTAGTCGTTCTGCATTTTTCGCCTTCAAACATTTCCATAACTACTTTCCAACTAGCAGTCCCGTCAGGAGTAAATTGGTAGTGATTAAATTATTTCGAATCGACTTAATCAAAGGATTTTTGTTTTGTATAGCATTAAGTAAATTAAAGCGTTTGCGATTGTTTGGACATGATCGCATACTACCGCCACACCTTTGAACCATCTATGGCAACCATACCATCCATATTTTTTGCGGTTACGTGATATGCCACTATGTATTTATATTGTTTAAACAGTCCTCGAATCATAAATACACACACACACACACATTGATGTAATTTGTAACTGTTGAGTATCTATTTTTATTTACTTGGGAAAAACCGTCAATAACGTCGTTTTCCTGGTCGTATTCTAAGTCAGGTCGAATAGAAATTTCATCAGACACTATATTTTTGTCTGATTCAGTCATCTCGGATATTTCTTCTCTAAGACTAAAAAAACAAACAAAAACAAGACTATTAGTCCGGGTAGTGTACAAAACTATTTAGTCCGGGTTTCAAATTTTATAGTAAGGTCCATCGACTAAAGGAAGATTTTATTGGTAAATGTAATTTTAAAGTTTCTCCTAGAAAATTGTAATCTCTGTGGGATATTTTTTTGTTCCAAGGGCCACTCTTTTGATTTATTAACCAACATTTTGTTGCAACGCCTGACAAAATTTCACAATCAATATTATTTGTATGCATTTTTTTCACACGCATTCGAATTCCATTCACCAATGCATTCTTTGTATTTAAATTACGTATGAGTAACACAGTACAATTCTCTTTCAAAACCAATTTGTGTGTCGGTAAACCGGTAACAGTCAAAGAGTTTAAAAATTCAACCGGATAATTGCTTTGTTCTCGAATATCATCGCTAATAATCGTATCAAAACTATAGTATACTTTTTCATCGCCTGGTATACGATTCATAATTTCGGAATTGATAAAATGACAATCAACATTTTTTGGGGCCAAAATAACAATATTTAAAATATCCGAAGATAGAAAGGTTTCTGAAATATTGCCAAACATATCTTGTATGATATTTGAAGAATCAGACAGCAGATGTGTTGGAATTTCAATGACATCTTGACCGTATTGAGGGAAAGTATGCATATCACCATTACCAATAGATTTAAGGAATTTAACAAACCCAATTTCATGAGGTAGAGTTCTCATATTTTGTGTTAAAGTAACATGGTGAAAAGTTGAAAATTCAGACCAAGATATAATACAATTCTCAATTAGGGTGACACGTGATCCATGAGGTATTACTGGCAAAATTTGCCGAAAGTCACCGCACAACAGAATTGTTTTACCCCCAAATAATTTTTCTCTATACAATAATTCACAGTCAAATCTCTCAATAATCTATCAATCATTTTTAAGGCAACTACTGGACACATTGATACTTCATCAATAATTATCAATGAAGCTGATTTAATGTATCGACCTTGAGCACTGTTGGCAGTAATGCTTGATACTGAGTTTTCTAAAATTGGAATAGGTAACTTGAAAACATTATGCAAAGTTCGGCCACCAATCAAAAGAGTGGAAGCTATACCACTGAAAGCAGTTGGTATGCATGGTATTTGTAATGAATATAATTTATGAATGATTGCTTCTAGGACATACGTTTTTCCACAACCTGCATGAGCTCTCAAACAAAATACATTGCTACCAGTATTATGATCTAATAATTCACGCAAAACCAAGTATATAACATTGCATTGTTCATCATTGGCGCTTCTATACATCTCATGAAAAATGGTTTCTTCTTCAATAGGATCAACATAATCGAAATCAATATTTTCATCCACATACACTGGAATTGGGAGCCCAAGTTGTTGACAGGAAAGATTGTGTGTTTGAAGAATATCATCAATAATCAAAAGGGATCTATTATATGAAATGTTTTCATTATAATACTTAAGAAAATCTTCACTCATGAATATTTTAAACTATTCCCATAGAAGTAAGGCATTTGCTGGAACCTTCAAACCACAAATAAATCCAAATAATTTACGTAATGGCCGAGGAGATGTAGTTTCTTTTGATTCATTCAAACACTCACGCCATTCATTATCATTGGATGCAATACCTCGCGTTTGACATGCTTTGATAAATGTAGAATATTGAATATCTAAATACGTTCGCAAATCTCCAAATGACTTTGGGCCCCGAACATGCAACAAAAGCAACCGCAAATGAAACAATTCAATATCTTTGGGAGACACAACATACAATCGAGATATCACTTTTTCACTTCCACGTTTTCTATTAGTCCAATTTTTTTCTCTATAATTCCAAACATAATGCAATGGTATTTCACTATACAAAAGTCTATTAGATGAAGGGTCATTATTATTCAAGTTAAAAAATGCCAATAATTTTGTCGTTGATGGATTTGCAACAGCTTCATTCTCAGAACCTTCCCGAAAAACAACATTTTGACGATTGGGCAAGTGAAAATCAAGGCGAGTAATCGTATGCGATTGAAAGTGCATAGGGTACTGAAATATACGCCATGAAGCCTCAGTGGAACCAACATACCGCCCATTTAAGAAGTTTTGTATCTCATCTACCTGAATTTCGTCTATTAATTCACCATTTAATTCCTCAAATTCTAGCGACGCACATTCATATCCTTTATACACGTACTTGTAAATGTATTTCACACTTTTAACGGTCGTTCACACTTCTACTTTTAAATGACAATTAAATTTGGCTAAAAGATATGGATTGTATGGAACGACGAATCGATTATCAACAGAATGCCCACGAACGTCAACATTCACACCATTATCACGTCGTCTATAAACAGTATATCCATTCACGCTATCACTCGTATAATCACAGAAATCTTTTGGAAAATGTTTGCTGCATTTTCCTTCTCTCATACAGACAGAGTTTGGATTAAGTAGACCGCATGGTCCGTGAATCATATGATGCCTAACAATTTCATACAGTTGTGGATGTACTTGAATATCAGGTATTTCAGCACACACAATCTTATCAATATCAACAATCCCATCTATTCTATCATCTCTATCCAAAGTGATCAAAATATGCGTATGAGGTAGACCATGTTTTTGGAACTCAATAGTATAAATTAAGGCATTTACTTTCTCGAAAATTTCTCTTTTGGAAATTAAATCGACAAGTTCCTTAAGCTTACTTTTAAATACACGAACGACAATATCAGGACGAACATTTGCACTACAACTATCAAGAACTTCAATAATTTCTGGCCATTGTGGATTGCATGTCATAGTTATAAATAATGAAGGTTTTCCGAAATGTTGCACGATTCAAATTGCATCCAAATAATTTTGGTGCATATTGATTAGCAGTATCAACACTGATTAGCAGTATCAACATCATAAAAGTATAATTGTGCATAGCACGGTTGACAACCATATTAAGATGTTAAAGCCCCAGCTCGATGATAAAAAATTTTATGAATCTTAAAATGGTATACACCGTTCAAAAGAGTATTAGACAATTTAGCTTCAGAACTAACCATTGCAAATGCTGAATTATAGGAGCGAATATTTTCAAAGTAATTTTTAGAACGACGTTTGATCGAATTATCATTAGAAAAAAGTCCATCGCATAGATTTTTAAATAATGTATTCTGACCAAGAGGTGGTAAATCAATTTTGCCTTTATGGCAACATAAGGTAAATGATTGTGTGTTTCGTAAAGTGACTTCTCCCTGAAAATGTTTGTCACTACAAAATGCACAACGCAAACTCATTGAACCACAACTATAAGAATTAAAATTACGCGGGATTGAATTTAAAGCACATTTAAAATAACCATCTAAACTATCTATAGGAATTATTATTTGTACCATTGTCATTTAATGCACTTCTTTGTAATCTCTTATTAATTGTGTCACAACGCCGCTCCACTCTACCAGTAATTAATAGTAGCACGGCGAGGCATTTTTAAATTTTAAAAATCTTACCGCCGTACAAAAGAAAAACAATTAATCACAGTTGAATATAAACACACCCACTAATACACAATTCACAAATAGTTTTTTTACTTGACTTCTGAACAATTTGAATGCACAAAAGAATATGGAAAATGAAAGCCTAATTAGCAACCGAAAAACACAGCTTCTCTCTTTCTATTTATGTCGAACAAAAAAAAAATGAAAAAATACACATATTGTTGTTGTAATTGAATTACGTTGTTTAACTGACAATATAAAATCATCAAAACAATGAAAGAGCTGACAATATGAAACAATGAAAGAGCTGACAATATAAAAATCAAAACGGATATAACATGATTCCTATTTGATTTGACTCCTATATGAAAATATACAAATGTTGTTGTTGTAATGTATTATTTTTAAACCGTTATAACTCAGCCATCTGATATCCGATTTATTTAAGACACAGATTGTGTACACCTACAGAAGAATACCTGTCGAATGGTGTAGTTTTTAAGAAAATCGGTTGGATAGTTTCGGCGTAAAAGGGAGGACTAAATTCATGTTTGTCTATTAATATAATGATGATGATGATGATTGAGGGGCCATGTGGGCACTCAAGCCATCTCGCATTGCGACCTAAATGATCTTTTGCGCTTGGACCCTGCTCAATTAGCCGTCCAGTCGGACTCTTAATGAACCTAATATTAGCGACCGGTACAAGACACATACTATCTGGGGTTAGATTCTGATGAAATGACAATTTTTTGTGACATTTTGTTATTAGTACAAAATATTGTCACGGAAAATTTGCGATTCTGATGAAATGAGTTATGCCATTTTACAGCAGTTTACAGCAGTTGCATTTCTAGTTTACCGCAGTTATATTTTAAGGTTAATTTTAATGACATTTCTCATTTTTCACAAGTGCTTGGGTTGGTTATTTACAAAAATATAAAATTTCATTAATTAATAATTAAAAAAATTGGCTAATTATAAAATTTGAAAAATTGTTTTTTTTTTTTTAAATGGATGTATACATTAAACAGAAGGTTAAGACGAATTCAAAGAAAGTAAGTACCATTGTACACTATGTATTTTGTATGTTTCATAGATAAAATTATATACAAAAACTCTAGCATACCACATTTTCTGTATACATACATATATACATAATTTGATTCTGTTTTTATATTAAAAAACTTAAATATTTTTGTTATTGATCTTCGATTATTTATTTTGACCAATTCAAATTTAAAAATTTCATTATTAATTTAATTTCAGAAGGATGGCAAAAATTAAGCGTAATTTGAGAGATGTGAGCGACCCGTTTAATTGTATGACAGAAGCTCAATTTTTACGAATATTTCGGCTGCACAAATCCGTGATGCGAATAATGGCTGGCAAACTTGTCCAACATATGCACGAAGGGTACACCTACCATGCACTTTCCCCTATTACAAGAATTTTTGCTGCAATAAATTTTTTTGCAAATGGTTTGTATTTCTTTAAAAAATGTTCTAGAAATATATTAAATAAAATTTTAATTTTATTACAGGATCTTATTTTTTTTCCTTGTACGTATAACATCTATTAACATTTTATATTTTGTAGATATTCGATTGTAATTATAAAATATTAAGCATTAATGCGAGGTATGGAGGAGCCACACACGACTCATATATATATATATATATATATATATATATATATATATATATATATATATATATATATATATATATATATATATATATATATATATATATATATATATATATATATATATATATATATATATATATATATATATATATATATATATATATATAGATATATATATATATATATATATATATATATATATATATATATATATATATATATATATATATATTATATATATATATATATGAATTGGTCCGAGAATTATGTAATGGACGCAGTGGAGAGTACCTTCTGGGTATGTATCAACAAGAAAAAAAAAATATATAACCGTAATTTAACATTCGCTTCTAATTTATTTAGGTGATAGTGGGTATGGACTACAACCGTGGCTTATGACACCGATATTATAGCCCGAAAACGAGCATGAAGAGTCTTATAACATTGCACATAAAAAGACTCGATGCTCCGTCGAAAGAGGAATTGGAGTGCTGAAAAGCCGTTTCCGTTGTTTATCCAAGCAACGAGTATTAATGTATTCGCCTTCAAAGTCTGGGGCGATCATAAATGCGTGTGCCGCTCTACATAATCTCTTGGTGATAAACGATTTCCCGCTACCTTCCGAGGAAAATATTTTGCGCTTCATGGACGACGAACTGGAAACAGAAGTGCAGCCGGAAGATTTAGATCCCATTACAATTTTAAACCAAGGGAAGGAAATTAGGAATAATATTATTAGAAATTATTTTTAACTTTTAACTTTCTAAATATAAATACAGTGTAATTGTCCGAGTCTTATCCGATTTCAAATGTATTTTTCAAAAATAAATTGCATGGAAACAATATTAGTTTTCCATGATACTTTAATTTATATCAATTCTTTATTTATTTTTTATGACTGATTCAGTCCCGCTGATTCTACAACTCGACTGGGCCCCTATTTCTCAATACGAATACGAACAACATCTAATAATTATTTAAAAACTCTTAAAAAGTTTTATTTGCATATAATTCACATATTTGGTTTAATTAATTAAATTTTATAAAAAGTAACCTAAAAAGTAAAATAATTAATCCGAGTCCGAGTTGGAATATAAATATTCTGCCCCCAATGGCAACTCACTTGATAAACTGTTTCTAGATTTATAAATATCTAAAAACTCTTCGGATATAGCCAATCTACGTTTTTTTATAACTATATCCTCCTCTTTTGCTTTCGCAATCCGCTCCAATATTTCTAATTTTTTTTTTTCAGCGTAATAATATTTTCAAAATAACTATTTTCTGATTTATCCAGTTGTTTGGATGCAAGAGGAGGCGGGGGCCTTTCTGCTAGCTTCTCATTTTGCGACTCCTTTCTCCTCAGCGCTGGGACCACATCAGCCAACACAGCTGTAGGTCTCTATATAACGTAAATTAAATAATAACAATAAAACATTATACAAACATATAAATAATACTTACACGCAACCCAAATTCTTCCATCTCTCCATCGCCGTCTATGTTGTCAGGGGTTATAACACCGACAACTCGGCTTTCCAATTCTGACAGCTCCGGTATTGTTATATCGTTAACTCCGGTTTGATTTATTTGTTACTTAATCAGAGTTAATTTTTTTTTAACTCTAGCTCTGAAAACCGCAAGCATTACTTTTAATTTAATTAATTTTGTAACTGCATAGAACTTACTTTAAATCTTCCCAAAATTTGCGCCACTGTGAAGCGTTTTTAGTAGCCCCCCCCCCCCCAGCCGATTCGCTTCCAACGCCAACTTTTCCCAATCCTTTTTAATTTTTTTCTTGCCATCAACGGAACTGAATCTGTGAAATAAACAAAATTTATAATTGTTTTATAACGCTAATATTCAAACAAATAATTACTGATTTTTGGCAGTTTCTAGATAATGCTCGAGAAACCCAACCACAAATTCTTCCTGAGCATTTGTTGCGTATGAAGAGGCCGATTCACACTCAATTACAGATATATACACATTATATACATATATAAAAATAGATAAAATATTATTATATTTTAATTAAAATATAAACAATTAAAATTTATAACATAAATTATTAAAAATTAACAAAATATACTCACACAAATTTTATTTGAAATTGCAACTGACTTTTGTCGCGGAAAAGCAAATCAATGACAATTTTGCTTAATTTGTCATTTTTTTTCTTGTGACATTTTGAAAAAGTCACTTCATCAGAATCGCATTTTAGAACTCACAATTGTATTGTCATTTTATAGCAGTTAAAATTTTAGTACAAAGTCACAAAAAATTGTCATTTGTCACTTGATCGGAATCTAGGCCCTGGGCTCATTGTTCTCCCTCCTGGATGTTGCAATCTTTGTTGGCAAATGGCCGGACATTGGCACAAAACATATTCCGCTGATTCCGCTTCCAAATCGCAGAAGCGGCATCCGTCTGTCGTACTTAGGCCCATCTTCATGCTTTCCATTTTGACATACCACTTTCATGGTTTCCATTTTGACATTTAAATTGCAAGTACTTTTGTTTATTCTCAAGAGGAAGATGGCCCAAAAACTAATAACAACCCAGACCCAGCTTATTGAACGCCTTATTATGGTATCGCACCATGACCAGGATATCGCTGAAGCCGCTAAAGGGTGTGTAAAGGGCATGCCCTGACGTGTGGAAGCACTTATAAAGGCCAAAGGCAACTTAACAAAATATTAAAATTTGACTAATGTGCGGTGACTAAGAAAAACTTGTTGTGATAAACTAAATTTAAATAAATATTTTTCATATTTACATTAAATATTTTGAGTTTTTATAATGTATCGTTAACAATTTCTAAGAAAAATTAAAAAAAATCAACATTCATACTAATATAGGCACTGTCTATCTTTCCATCGTTTAGGCCTTTTGCTATGGCTATCCTAGCGCAAAGTTCCATAGCATGTACTTCTGCTTCAAAATGGTAGCATTGGTACCCACGGACTTCGAGAGGGCAGTGCCACTCCCGTGTATTTCAACCTACGCCCCATCTTCCGTTATTGAGCCATCTGTAAACCATACCATGGACCCTCGCTCAAAGAATGGCCCACCTGCACTCCACACACTACGGTCGAGTAACGTAACATAAAATGGTTTGTGGAAGTCCAGTTTAGCTGGCATACAGTCGGAAGGCATTCCTATATGGTGGAGTCTGTCTGAAATTCCTAAATGACTTCCAGATGACTCACCATATTGCCTGGTTTGATATTTTCTTCCGCCTGCATTTTCAGGGCCATAATTGCAGCATCCTTTTTAACATACAGGTGCAACGGAGTCAGTCATAGAAGTGATCCATCGCAGTGATTGGACATGTTTTCTGTGGCGAATAAGCAAAAGCTCAAAATGAAGTGTGGCAAAAGATCTGTATACCGTCGATATTAAATAATGTTGTTATTTGTTTTATTAGACTCCTTACCTTTTTTGATTTTATTTGTGTAGATGATTCTCATTCTCTTTTATGCCTATTTTTTTACAGTATTTTTTAATAGACGTCCTCTATCAATTTAATTTATTTAGAAAAATAAGGATCTTTTTTTTTAAATAAATGCTTAACGTATGTATTTTACCAGTTTTGTTTGTTTAGAAAATAAAATTTGTATTATTTATATTTATCAAGGGCACCTTATCAATTTAATTTATTTATAAAATAAAGGATCAACATTTTTTAATTTACATTTAATAAAAAAAATGAAAAATTAAAATTATAGTGACTGAGTATAACTTATTAGCTTATAATATAAATAAATATATAAATTTATAACAAATTTAAGATTAAGGTCACCACTAATCTTGATGAAAGAAACCAGAAGTAAAAAATTTGAATGTGAAAACTTGTAACCGTCTTCAGTAGCCCGCTAAAGAAACTGCGTTTAAATAATAAAATCGATGAACAGACCCAAACATATGATAAATTTTAACAAAACCTTGCAGAACACACTTGCAGAATAAAAATAAAACCCAGGCTTAATTATTTAGAACAATAGACCCCAAAAATGTAATGCTAAACTAGTTACGAAGTCTGGGCGTAGATGAAACAGTCTTATTTTTTGTCATGAAGCGCTAATCCAGAGTTGGTCCGAAGAACAAAATCAGATTTTTCATTGTAAGATTGAGGGCCATTGTTTATAAAAAAAAAAATGTTGTTCAGTAAGCTCAAAGAGCACGGTTCGCAGTGCGTCTCAGACATTTTTTGGGATGCTACTACTGAACACTGATAAATTATTCATTAGCGATAGGATTATAAATTTAAATCTGAAGTTAATTAAGCAAACCAAGGAAGATGTAACATTTGAAAATAATATCTAAATCTTGGTTCAATAATAACACTGTTTAAATAAAGTAATCTGATGACGTTGATGTACAACCGATTTATTCATTTGATGACCTACACCGATATGCAGTATGCCTAAAAGAGCCGTCGTAAATTTCAGTGTCAATTAAAGAAAGATAAAATATTAGCTATTTATGCAACCAGTTAGGAAATGCCCTGCGTTTTGTGTAACAAGTGAGATATTTGCGAAATGAGCGAAGCGGGTGGCGCAAAAACGTACAAGTTACACAAAATAACAATTCCTAACGAATAGAACACAAGGGATAACAACCCTAAACATCGGAGTCGCCTTCGCACCTGGTCACTGGGACACATCTGGGGCATTTGACGACAAAGCTTAAAGGAAAAACAATAATAAACATACCAGTTTGTTCGAATTCTCAAAAACACAACATTTTCAAGAAAGACTTTACTCCAGAATATACGGCTAAATTAAGTGAAAGCTGCACTGAGATATCAGTCTATTATAGATAACATTGGCGACTGGACTATATACTAAGATAGTTGGAAAATTACTTTAAATATATATTCATAAACCTCAATTAGTTTATTTATTGTGTTTTTATTGATATCTTTCAAATCGTTTCTTGTAGAATATACTGTAAGCTACTTTTATTATACAAAATCAATAAGCTAGCTGCATGGCAATTTTTATAATTAAAGAAAATTAAAACTTTTTGGAAAATAGCAAATATAAACTGGAAATAAGGAAATAAATCCATGTTTATCTAAAAATAACATTTTTTACCGACCAAACGGCGCAGTGGTTAAAGCTGCGGCGGTTGGATCGGTAGGTACCGGGTTCTAATCCCGATAGGGGCGGGATGCAAAAGGGACTTTTCATCATCTGATTACGATCGGTGATGAAGATGAACACATCTATGATCCCCTATTGAGAGTGCAGAATCCATGGGCCGACCCACCTTTCATGTCAGCACTATAGGTTGGCATGAAGCAATGCAATGTGCAGGTGGTTTATACAAAACGGGTCTATAGCCGTACGTCCTCGATTTGGCTGCTAATTCGTAAAGTATGACGGTAAAAGTAAACTGCGAAAGAGTTGGGAGTGGCTTGAGGCCCAAAACAGATTGCAGCGATTAAAACCAAAAAAAAAAAACATTTTTTCCTAAATTTTAAAATTTATGGCCAAACTCTATGAGTAGTAGAATAATCATTTTTGCTTTACGATAACCGTGATTTTCATGTGAAGCATTGCTGTATGCATGAATGCTTTTTTTATAGTGAGTAATAGTTTTACTTTTTTATCTACTGAAACAGCCACTGTCTAATGGTGCAGAATTAAAAATTTTTGTTAAATCATATTTTACAAAATTCTCAATTTTTGTATAGGAGCTATCATATTTTACTGCTTTACATATACCCAATAGTACCAAAAAACAGTTTGATTAAATTATATTTATTGATTACATAAGGTTAATTCACAAGTTTTAAAAAAATTAGCCCAGCAGTGGCGGGTATTTCAGCTAATAATTAATAAAATAAAGCTTTAAATATTTAATCATTGCAGATAGTAGAAATTTGCGAAGGCAATGCCACCAAGTCAACAGTTTCCCTGAAACTATCCAATAAAGGGTAGAACGGAGACAATCAATTTTTGCATTTTTTTAAACTATGTAATTCGATGATATTTGTAACGGCTACCGTTTTATGTCAGGATGAACAGCAAAAAAAGGGAGACATTGGTAATTTTTTCCATTTTCGCCTTATACCTTCTCATATAAAACGATAGCGTAGAAAATAGTGTCGAATTGCATAGTTAGGCCCCAGAGACATTAATTTTAGAAACCGTTGTAATAACCCTCGAGAATTTCATCTGGATAAAAAACTGAACGGCAAGCTGGATGTTGGCGAAAGTTTCATTAAGCTTGCCATAATTTCGATTGACCTTAAAAAACAATTTAGCAATTCTCTAAATTTACCTTCCCAAAACTTTTTTTTTTAAGTTTCAAGATCTTTAAAGTACCTATAATAAAAACGACAAACCGCAGAAAACAAATAAACTGACAATTTCATAACACCAAAGCAATATTCTGAGGCTCCTTATTCTGGTTTCCACAAGTCATTGTAAAACTGGCAAATAAAAAAAAAATAATTTTAATTAAATTTTCCACTTGTTTTACTGAACAGCTTATTTCAGATTAATTTGTTTATTAATTTTGCTCCATCCCAAATAATAATTTGCAAAAAATATTTATTTTCGTTACCCAAATTAACCATAATCACACCCATTTCAATTTAAATTCCATCCGTTCGTCGCCACTAACATCAATAATGTAAAATGCCAATTCCAGAAATTTGTCAAATTACGCTATACCATAAACACCAAACAGCCAAGATCGACACACTCTTGTAAATACCCAAAAAAAAAAAATAATTCTGTACAATTACGGCAGAAAACTTTTCGTCGTACAAAAGTTACAGTCAAGCGAAAATTTCATACAAACGGACTGGCTGTATTTTGTTGCTGTGCAGTTTTCTTTTGCTTGGTTTTTCTGTTATTTTTTCTTATTATTAAAAAAATATAAAGTAAATCAATAAAACTGTCAGCTGTCTTATGCAAATTCCATGAACGAAATCGGAAAACTTTATTTTTAGTTTCGAAAAAAACAACAACAACGAACATCATAAAAAAAATCCATTATTGTCATAGTATTGTGAGCTTATTATGCATACTCAACTCAAGTTTTAGATAGAATGCTTTTAGAATTTTCGATTTTTAATTAAATTTTCAGATTTCAGTTTTGTTTTTGTTAAATTCATTTGGTTTCACAAGAAAAATTGATATTCAAATGGGAATTAGCTTTTAATCGAAAATAGCTCTCGTGCGTTGAATTTTTGCATTTTGTGTGTAGTGTGTGCGTGTGATAATTCAGTGATTATTTGTTTTATTTCAACAATAACATAATTTTTGCCTCCCAATCGGAATCCATTTAATCGAATTACCATACTTGAATGTGGCTATTATAATATCTAACTAATGCTGTGGTGTGTTTTGTAATAAAAGTCAAAATAAATTTTCGATTAGGCAAAAAATATAATTTTTTTTAATATTTGCAGGATAAATAGGAAGATGCATAGTTTATGTAGTTTTATATGGTCTTATCTCTGTAAAACATCATGTTGTAACCGTCTATTTATGAATATATTTGTAGTCATATAGGATTATAGAAATAAAAAATAAAAAAAGTTAGGTTGTGCTACAATATTTATCATGAATTTAATACGTCGCGAATTAAATTCAAACACAAAAATAAATTTAATACCTGTGTACATCACATCGCTGCCATAAACACTCATATAAGTTGATGACCTAAAAGTTTCTTTCATATGTGATGTGAAATTTTTACGATCCCTAAAAAACGAGTGAGAACTGGAAAACATGTAATAATAATAATGTCTTCGAATTTTCCGCTTTTCTTCTCACTTTTTGGGTTTGGCTGATACTGGTTTAATGGTTGTTGCTTTTCTGTAAAGCAATAAAGCCAATAATGTTAATGTGGGTGAATCAGCATTATGGTATATGTATATAAATACTCCCTTATATCTTTATATATGAGGTTTACGATTATCAGCATGTG
The DNA here is from genome assembly GCA_958295665.1 of Tipula vernalis. NCBI lineage: Eukaryota > Metazoa > Arthropoda > Insecta > Diptera > Tipulidae > Tipula > Tipula vernalis. Next base: position 189,465,850 of record OY282559.1, read on the forward strand.
AAGGAATCCAAATTAAAATGTTATAGAAATCATTCTTTATCTTTTAACAGATATGTACGAGTAAGATTTGTGAATACGAACGATTATTGTTAGTCAATTCATTGTTTATTTGACATAGGCTTAAAAACACAATTAGTGTTTCGAGATTTAAGTTTCAAATTATTTTTTTTTTCGCATGATGGGTTTGCATAAAATTTTACAAAACTTTAACGGGTATGCTTACTTGTATTCGAAAATAACAAGAATTCATCGCATATTTAACGTAATTATATGACACTGTGACGACAAATAGTATTAGCAACCAATCGTGTGGATGTTTATGTGTGAATTAGTCATGCTCCAGCCTTTAAAAATGAGAAAAATCTTGACACGTTTGTTCAACCTTGAATACCTGTTGCCATATAAAACGTAATTATTTCAGGTGATGCTGGAGAAGAAATAAACTCCTCTAAAAAAATTTAAAGATACACCGAAATATTCCTGAAAATAGCTGTTTTTCTGACACTTAAAACTTTGTGAAATCTTAAGTGTTTATAACTTTGCTCCAGCGAACTTTTGTAAATTCCATCTACTTTATTATGATGGATTATATTTCCCCGTTCACTTATATTAATGTAAATTACACTCCTGATGTTTGGAGACAATTGAAAAACTTTGGAGTACATATACTTATTTGGAAGCCTTTATTGGTCTATTGATATTAGCTGGTATGTACAAATCTAAAAATGAAGTAACATGCAAGAAGGAGGTGGGAACGGCCACCTGAAGTAAAATCTACTGTTAAATTTAGTTTTATTGTTAATTTACGAAAATATTTCCTTGTCTGTAAAATAAAATAAAAATATAAAAAATGTTACAAGTTTTAAGTTTCCTGTTTCATATTCTGTCTTGGAAAAAACAACGATTGCCGATGCTTCAGATTCGGTAGCGTGTGTTCTCCTCCAGCATTGTCCAATTAGAAAGATCAAAGTGCGTTTCAAAGAGTAGAGGTAATATGTAGTTGTATTCCACAAATGGGCCACCTGATATGTAATTTTTATTTTATATATTGTTGAATTTAGTTTTGTGGTGAATTTACAAAATATTGTATTGTTATTTAACGTTTGACACTATAAGTAAACAAACCATTAAACAAATATTAATAGTATCGCAGATAATGTAATTTGACAGTTCAAGGTTTATTAATCTGCTTTTTGCTTTACCGTATTAGCAAAATTGTGCATTTTATAGTCACTTAAGTTTTTTTTTTTCCAAACTGATACAACTTTAAAAGGATGTATCGTAAAACGATTGGGTATCGTTTTCAAAGAAATGAAATTACCTACACGATGGATACATCCAGTAAACGTTACATCTTCCAAAAATATGTAAAATCTACATTTCTAAAAGCGCTTTATGCAACATAATTTAGTAAACAAAATTTTAACTTTGTGTATGTCTAATTTTTATTTTATAATTTTTTTTTTCACATGGTTTTCAACCCACTGTTTAGCAATGTCCGCCACTTTTCTTCTCTTTGTATGTCTTTAGCAATATCACTGTAATAGGAATTATTTGATTACTTAATTAAACTTGACTAAGCTTATTTTTTTTTAAAATATTTTTTCCCCCTTTTTATTTTATTTTAAATCTCTTTAATTAATTTTATTTTAGTTTTATTTTATTCAAAAAAAAAAAAAAAATCCTTCTTCTCAACACAACAAAGCTCGTTCTTTTTTTTCTTTTTCCATTTCCGGCATTTCCAATCCATATATTTCTTCTATTACATTTTACATTGCTTTTATTTATTCCTAAATTATAATTATAATTACAATGGGTCAAACAAAAATGACAACAGTACAATTGATCAAAAAAAAATTGCCGGTTATAATTTTTCTTTTTTTTTCTTCATTGATTTTTTCAGTGTTTTGTTTTAGTGGTTTATTTCCCTTTTTTTATAATTAAAGATATTTAATATGAACAAACATAAAATTACCATCTTTCGTAACACTGTCGAAACTACAATAATGCATTTATATTGCCCTTTCGTTTGTTTTATACTAATAACCGAACTTTTGTTTTGAATTTTGCAGTTCTAAAGAAATCTACTACAAAGTATATTTTAATCTGCTACAATTTTCTAGTTAAGAAATACAATTTACACTTTTCTACGAGAATGCCATTTTCAAATGGCATAATTTTCAATGGACAATTATGTATTCGGGAATAGGCCCTCAGAGAAAGATTAAGAGCTTATAACACAATAAATATTTGAACACGCAATTATATTTTATTTATTATTTTTAATTATTTATTTATGGATTAAATTAATTTATTATTGCACAAACTATTTATTTTCATTATCCACCACCATTTTGTCAGTCACAAAACATATATATTTTGGCGGATAACACCACGCGCGATGTGTTTTATTAGTAGAGATACGAGACTGATTTATTTAGTTTTATTTTGTTTTGTATCGTCTGTGTTTTGTATTCTTTTCGTTCAGTTTTTGGACAAGCCGGTGAGCGGTTGGTCGTAGCCTGCGTACCGGGGTCTTCGATACAATATATGTGTAGGAACTTGTGATCACCGGAGGAGGTGGGTAGTATGCCGGCGATAAAATGATACACCTGACATTACACCTTGTAGGTCGGCAAATAACCGCTTTTAATTATAGGTTTACTCATGAAGCAAATCATTTGCAATCCATTGTTATATGACCTTATATTTTTGTCAAACTCTTTGGATAAAAGATGATGACCGCAAGGCAATGAGAACAGGGGTGCTGGAGGCTGGATAATTTCAGGCAGTTTAACTTTTCCGTTTTGGCAACAAAGACTATCCGGGTCGTCCTTCCACTTGAATGCACTGCAGTATGGAACCCAACAGTCATAGGACCCAAAATCACCGACTCTTCGTTATGATACTCTATATTAGCGGTATAGCTAAAGGCAGAATATTCCTTAATGCAATCAATGAAAGTAGGATTCGCTCTTTGCAGGCTATCTCCTTCCAGAACTCTAGTTGCCCTAATTTTAACCCGGCGCGTGCTGTCTTGAACATGTTGTCGCGGCTTTTGCACGGGGAGTCCTTTTATAGAGAGCCGCCTTCTAAAAAACAGGTTCGCTCTCCTTGTAAAAGTGACGATCTTCTCTTACCTGATTGGTTTGACTCTCCCTAAGTACTCGGCTTCGCTCTCTTTGCAGTAACAGGTGAGTTGTGAAGTTTCATTTTGGCGCTGACAGGCACGCCGCTCTCGGTCTACCAAGAGGTGATTTTCTATTTGCGAGCTTCCTCAATAATTCAATAATCTTGCACAGTACGAAATTCATTTTTTTTTTTTTTTGACATACGAATTTCATTTATTTTCAGGATTCAGTTATTTTCCATTTTCTTCCAATTCGTTTTTATTTCTATTTATTTTTTTAATATTCGAAAAAGAAATTGTTTTCTCTATTTTTCAATTAAAATCTATTTGAATTTCCTATAGGAATTTAACGTCATCAAGTGGAAAACATAAAATGCTTAGTTGTTGTTGTAATTTCATTTTTCCTTGATTTGTCGTACAGTTTTACGTACTGTTCACCCCCCTTACGCCCGATCAATATGATACTTAGCCTATAACCCGGTCGAGAAAGTTCTCTATACATTAGTATAAAACGCATTACATTCGGTTCAGGGGACTGTTTTATTTATTTACTATCGTCTACTCTTTCTCAAAATATATTTTTTATTTATTTATGTGTAAATGCAAAACCAACACAAATGTGTATATACACGCTATCGCACAGTGGGACCGATTGCCAAAAAGCTGGCCAAAATTAAAAATATGATATGTTGAGATATGTACATTATGTTCAAACATAAATAAAATTTAAATTTTGATCAACAAAAAATAAACTATAAATACTATATATATATTATATATATATTTTATGGGTGTCTATTGACATTCTGTTTTTCTGAATCTTGGTTGTCAACCGGGGATGTGTGAGGATTTTGTGTTTCAGGTTTTTATAGGTTTCCACTACTGTAGGCGTATTTAGAAACAGGTACAAAATAGAAAATATTAAAACATTAATTGGTTTGGCAAAACTAATTAGTGCTTTAATATGCATCTGACCATCATTTCTGTTTAATTGTTTTATGATTTTATTTTATGAGTTGAATTGATTCTGCCGCACTAAAGGGTAATAAAATATTTATTAAAAATGTTTTATTACTCTTTAGCGCAGCTTGTTTTTGAGGATTTTGTATTTGAGTATTGTCATCTTTGAGAAAATGTGGAAAAGAGGTATTGTATTAGGGACCCCTCCTTTATCTACCTTTACAAAATCCATTTTGACAAAATCCATCTTTTTGTATAAAAATCAACTTTTGTTAAATAATGTTGAAATTCACCTTGAAATGTATAAAAAAAAAATATTTTTTTAAAATTTTGGCGCTCAGAAGAGAACGCGTTTCAAAATTAAAATTCTCCTTTACCAGAAGGAACCGCACAACTTGTTCTTACAGTTTCTGAGAAAAATTTAAAAGTGGATTATATCCTATAAAATATGAATTTTGTCAAAATGGATCGTAAGGTAATGGATTTCGTGGCCAACCCATTATATTACCTACCCTTATTTAGAGGTAATAAAAAAGGATATCTTAGAGTATCGTTTCCAATTCTAATGGGATCAATAGATAATTATAGCTAATTTTTATGGGAGCAAAAATACAAAAAACACCATTCATTTTTGCATACGTTAATACTTAATATCTATGGCTTTTCTTTTAATACTTAATATCTATGTCTCTCCTTTTCTCTCATACGATAAATGTTATAGAATAAAGTAAGCTTTTAATTATTCATAGTTGGGACTATAAATACGCGCCTTAGGTTACGTTTGTTAATTATTTTCACAAATTTTGTGCTCTTGAAAATATATAAGAAAGTTCCGAGTAAATAAATGAAAAAATGGATATTAGTGTGATAAAATCGAACAAGGGAAACAATAAGTTGGTAATTGATGGTTATCATTATCACTACCAATCTAAAAATCTAAAAAGTGTATTTAGATGGTGTTGTGTTGAGAGGAAGTCACTTTTGTGTAAAGCTACAGTGAACACGATAATTAAAAACGAAATCCACGTACTCAAACAAGGACCATCAGCGCATAATCACGACCCTAATGCATATAAAAAGCAGGTCGTACTATCAAATAATAAAATAAAGGAAATGTCCGTTTCTTCATCATTGCAACCAAGCCAAATAATTCGAGAAGCAGTAGTTAGTTGCCAACCTAACTGTCGATTGTTCTTACCAAATAAAAAGCACAGAAACAAAAAATTGGTAGAATACGTCGGGCACAAGCATCATTGAAAGAACCAACCACATTAGATGAAATAGATATTCCTGAAGAATTGCGGTATTTGGAAAACGAGTTATTTGTGCTGTCAGAAAAAAACTGCAACGCAAATAAAAACATAATTTTGGGAACGACAACATCATTGGCAGCTTTGGGGCAAGCTGAATGTTGGCTAATGGATGGAACATTTTATATTGTCCCAACGATCATGCGGCAACTGTTTAGTATCCATGGTCAGATAGGTGGCCAGATAGTCCCTCTTGTCTTTTGCCTCATGAGCTCTAAATCAGAGAGTTCATATTACGAGTTTTTCAACGAACTACATTGTTTAGCTGCTAAGAGGAACATACTATTAGAGCCAAAAATAATTATATCCGACTTTGAGAAATCAATTTGTTCGGCTGCCAGATCATTCTTTCCGTTAACTAAATTTAAAGGGTGTCTTTTCCATTTTGGACAAATAATATGGAGACGTGTCCAAAAAGAATGTCTGGCAACAGAGTACGGCAATAATCAAAATATAAATTTACAAATTAGAATGCTGAAGAGTTTGTCACTAGTACCTCAAGAAGAAATTCAAAATTATTATGAGGAGCTAAGCCGCACATTCGAAAATCCAGCATTATTGAAATTGTGTTCTTGGTTCAAGAGCAATTATGTATCAGGTGACACAAGAAACAAAAAACCAAAATATGATCCAGATTTTTGGTCAGAAGTCGACTTGATAAAAGAAAATTATCCACTGACGCAAAATTCAGTCGAAGCTTGGCATCGCCGCTTAAAAGTGGTAGTTGGAAAAAAACACGGTGGACTATACAACATTTTAAGGGAATTGGCAAAGGAAATGATTTTGACTCAAACCACAATTCAAAAAATTAATGTTGTAGATATTCCATCACTCAACAAATCTAAAGTTAAAAAATATAAAAAAATCCAAAGGTTAATTAAAAAGCGAGAAGAAATGGGACCATTAGAATATTTACGGTCAATTGCATATAATATCACCTTATGTTAATTAATTTGTTTTATTATATAAAATGTTTAATTTAAGTTATAAGTCTTAGGTTAAATTAGAGGTTAAGTTATTAGTCTTAGGTCGCGTCTGTATCATCTAAATTATAAGTGCAAATAAAATAAATAAATTGAAATCAAAATATTAGTTTCACATTCTTTAATATTTCTTTCATATACATAATTTTAAATTGACACAAAATTCTATAATTAAGGATTGTGAACCGGCGCGCGCCGGTCCGCCTGATATAATCCGATCCTATACCACCGCTCCCCTTGATTTCTAAATTCCAATAAACTGAAATTTAAGTTTCTTTTTTCCAGAATGTACATTGCGAAGCGGCGGGAGCGCAGCGACCCGCCTGGTCTAATCTGATCCTATACTCCCGCTCATGTCGATTTTTAAATTCCTATAAACTGAAATTTTTTTTCTAACTTGGGAGCGAAGCGACCCGCCTGATATAATCCGATCCTATATTCCCGCTCCTATCGATTTTTAAATTCGTATAAACTGAATTTTTTTTTTCTAATTTGGGAGCGAAGCGACGGGAGCGCCACGACCCGCCTGATATAATTTGTTCCTATATTCCCGCTCCTATCAATTTTTAAATTCGTATAAACTGAAATTTTTTTTCTAACTTGGGAGCGAAGCGAAGGGAGTATGTAATGTAATCCGATCCTATATTGCCGCTCCTATCGATTTTTAAATTCCTATAAACGGAAATTTTTTTTCCAATGTATTTCGTAGCCAACCCACACTTTTTATTTAGTTTTTTTTACGTTGTGTTGGCTTTAGTAATACGCTAATACCCTAGCCAGACTGTGGTTTAATAAATCCGATTTAGCTAAACTAGTTTAAGTTTATATGCAAAAACAAAGGGATTAGCTAAATCGAGGTTAAAACACTGCGGCTATTCTCGAAAAATTCACTAAATCGGTTTTATTAAATCGCAGTGTGGCTAGGGTATAAGGGTCCTAAAACACTAATAGGAGGGTCGAACTACCTTTACTTTCTCTAGAATTTTAGTTGCAATGTAACATCAAGCTGCAATGGTTATCTTAAATTACTTAATGAAAGGCATTGATGCCAAATCTTACGTAGAAGTTTAAAAATATAACTAATTTTAATCAAACAAAATGGAATCAATTCCTGGAGGTCTGTTTAATATAATAATACGTTTTGAAAGATTAGTATTTTAAACAATCAATATTAAGGAAACAATGAATGTTTATGTTTTTTAAACTTTAGTTTAAAAAAAATTGTTTTTAATGAAAAAGTTATATAGTTCTGTATAGAGTTCTAGTCCAGTAAAGTGTGGTATAATCAGTCCAGTCGCCGCGGCCTGATGAGAAGATTGATTTTTTCATAATCATAAGCTCATCAGTTCGAAACTGGATTGAATTCACTTACAATCTTTGGAAGATATAAAATTGTCAATTAAATAAATAGAATTCTGTCTATTAGTCGGTTTCGTTGAATTATCGTTTGTAAATACTAATATACTTCTACGTGTTAATAAAAACACATTTAAAATGGTCTAATCACTGGTAGCGTATTAGAAATTACATGAATTAATTAACATTCAACAAAATATTAAAACTAGTAAAATTAGCTTACACAGAAATAGAGCTGTGTGAATATCGTGAAGAAGAAAAATTTTAAGAGAATTCATCTGTATTAGTATGATTCGCTAGTACTTGAACGCACAGTACATTCTGTATATATAGAATGTAAAGTGTGCTATTATCAGTCCGGTCGCCGCGGCCTGATGAAAAGATTGATTTTTTCATAATCATAAACTCACCAGTTCGAAACTGGATTGAATTCTCCTACAATCTTTGGAACATATAAAATTGCTCTATATTTATTTATGTAGTGGTGTACATATCGCTCACTTGCTGCAATAGCGACATAACTCAAAAATTACTTTTATTCAGGACACAATTATTTTAAAATTTTGAATTATAAAAATGTTCAAGAATAATTTAAATTTGTGTAGAGATAAAATTTAGAGATATAATAGAATATAACAGTATAGAAAAAAATACTATATCACCTTTAATAACGGCTGCGTGGTCACTCATAGTCCAATAATTTAAAAATACCAATTTTGAGTTATGTCACTATTGCAGCAAGTGAGCGATATAATTTCTGGTTTATTTTATGTATGTACATCACTAATACTAAACCATAGGATACTTCTTTATATCTCAAATGCTTGTACCATCTTGTAGAAAAACTACATATTTTTAACGGTTTTTAATAAATTTAATTTTTATTTTTATTTCCAATATAATCAATAAAAGACAAATTTAAAATGATTTATTTTGACATTTATCTGAATTGAGAACCAATCGAACACCCGAAATTCACTTCTGTATATCAATTACCTAAAAAGTAAATCAATTCTAATTCACTAAATTCATGTCAATCGAAAGTGCCTAAAATAAACTAAATTCGTCCTTTTCTTTCTCAGTCTGCTTTCGATCATAAATACGGCAACAAACAGCCCGCATCGCACAATGGTAAATAATAAGCACAAAGTGGTGGCGATAAATTATATATATTTGTTTGAAAATAAATATTTTAAAAGTAAACAAATTATATAAAATTTTTAATTAATTTAACATAAAAATAAAAATACGGCAATCTAGTATATGTTGCACAATAAATTGGTGACCATCGACGGCCGTATATATATTTTTGGTGTCATATTTTTTTTTGTTAATCTTGTTTATTTCTACGTGTAAATGGCCACACCCGTATCGGCATCAACCAAACTGTAATGTATATGGACATATCAAACACGTGCATACACAAACAAAGGAGTCACACGAAAGGCACCTGTGTAGTACGCAATTAGCTGCACACGTATACACGTGTCACACAAATACGCATATTTAATGTACCTACACAAATATCGTGACGCAATGCAGCTCACATCGCTATTATCGTCATTGTGGGGTCAACTTACACAGCAGCAAACCACTAGCGTGCATCATCGTCATCGCCATCATCTATTAATGCCATTATCACACCAGTCGGCGTAATCAGTAGCAACACCACCATTACCGCTATCGAAGGCATCATGGGCACAGGTAACATCGCCACTACCACCACCATCGCCGTCATCACACCAGCTGTCAGTGGCAAAAACGACGTCATTCATCTTCTAGTGAAGCGACCATCCAGCCATTCCCCGCCACACCTTGTGCGGTCTTTCAATGTCATATGGCCACAATCGAGACTCACTACGACTGCCGCCGTATACCTTCCATGACACTGGGACACAGTCGAGACTTATTTCGACTGTCCCACTCATAGTCGAGACTCATGTCGACTTTAGGTAGGCACAGTCAAGGCCAATACTAACTTTAAAGCGGCCACTGCCAACACATGCTTTAGCTGGCCTCAAAGCCCATCGACTCCAGACCGCAGATAACTTTCTTGTTTTTCTGACATGGAATGGATCAAATATCAGGCGAATACACCGACAGACCGAAACCATGTTTCGCAGAGATGGGAAAATCACTTGCGAGGAGACCTGTAGCGGTCCACACAATCACCACTACAATATGTTTACTTATAATCAGCCCTATTATGATTGTCGAGTCGATCGACAATCGACACAACTCTGTGTTGCCTTTTCTTGTTCGTATTATTTTTATCAAATGAAAAATCGAAAACGCAAAACAAAGTCATGCCGACTATCGATCGACTCTTTAACCATAAACTCTCTTAGCACCGCAGTTTCTACAACGAATGCGCATTGGGTCAGTACCCCGCGTAATACAACAGAACTAAATCTCTTCCATAAGCCAAATACAAAATAAACTAAATTCGTTATTTTCTTTCCCAGTCTGCTTTCGATCATCAATAAGGTGACATGCCACCTACATCGCACGGCAATAAATAATGACCCCAATCATTATTGCTTGGTATTGGGTACGTCTCAATAGGGTAGGGTTGACCGCCAATAGGGATGTATAGTGAAAATAATATCTCAGCGAAACTCATTTTTTCATCGTTCTGCGCAGCCAACAGTGAAGTAGTTTAAAAAAAATCAGCCAACAGTGAAGTAGTTAAAAAAAAATCAAAAATTCAAAGAAGGGTCGGTTGAGTAATATTTTGTAAAACAAAAAAAATTATAAATAAATATATGTGAAATTTGATTCCATTACATAATGTAATTTATATTGGAAAATATTAAAAATTCTCATTATTTTATAGGTAAATTTTAAAATAACATGTGAAATTAAAAAATATAAAAAATACTAACAACACCACTGGATATGTAACGTTATACCAATTTAAGGTACGAACTAGGCATACTTAGAAAGAAATGTCATTGTTCGACACGAATAAAGCAAAATAAAAAAAAACTCGATTTTAAATATAAATTTGTTCGAGGCAAGCTAATGACAATTAAATTATCTTAAATATTATCAAAAGTGCTAGTGCTAGTGTGTTATCTAAATTAAAATAACATTAATTATTGTGAATAAATTTGAGTAGAAACAGTTATCAAAGTAGACAAATTATAATCTCAAAATTTTTCCATAATAACCAAAGTTTTACTGAAATTTTTTTATATACATATTTATTGTATAATTGTTTTGGGATATTATGATTTTGTAAATGAACAATGAGAAAATCGAACCAATATCGGAGTCAAGTGCGTGAGTGTGTGTTTAAAGTGAACATTTTTTTGCAAAAATTACAAGAAGGTGTCATTTGCTTAAAAGATTGCGGTGAACTTGAATTGAAGTATTATGTAGCTGAAGCAAGAGGTTAATATTTACTTTGAAATTTACAATAGTAACAAATTTATTAAACAAGCCCAATTTTTCTTTCCAGCACCCTTATTCTGTAAAAAATAAGATAATGTGTAAACGTGAAAACAGGTAAACTTTGTGATTTTTTACTAAAATTACATTAAATTTTTTTTCGATTCTCTTTTCGTTCACTGTTTATCACGTGTAAACATTATCTTATTTTTTATAGAATAAGGCTACAGGTGTCGGTTTAACCACCGTATATACAATTTTAAAAGAAGCTAATAATTTTCTGGATAATGATGAATATGCAGGTAATTTCTAATTTAATTTGATCTAATCAAAGCTTATTTTAACATTGTCGTAATTCAATTGTATAGCTACCGAAGGAAATAATCGGCCATCGACATCAACAGCAACACCGAATCAATATTCAAATATTGGGTTTACTACCAGCCAGAACATAGAAGCCGCATCAAATGCTAACAGTACCCAAACTAATGACCGACCATCTAGCCGATTATTAAAATTTGAATCGCCAAGAAAAAAGGCCAAATTAAAACGCAGTATCGTGACCAATTTGGACAACTTCGATCTTGAAGCTATCGGAAGAATTATTCACAATTTCCATTTAACGGATAAGTCCAATATTACCCTTAAACTTCTGCACCAAAAATTAATAAAAGATTTATCTTTTACGGGTTCGATTAGCAGCGTGAGTATTCTGATGAAGAAGTTGGGCTTTAAATGGAAAAAGTCAGCCGACAATCGAAGCATGTTAATGGAAAAGGAACCAATTCGATTAAAACGGGTGCAGTATCTAAGGCAGATAGAATAGTATCGTGAGAAGGGTTACCAAATAATTTATACGGACGAGACTTACGTGCACACCACACATCATTATGGAAAACGGTGGTGCGATTCTAGCAAAAAAAGTGAGTTTATTTTAAAATATTTATGTTTTACATTTCATTAATATATTGTAGTATACTTATAGATCTATTGCACCCAATGTCAAAAGGCCAGCGATACATAATCCTACATGCTGGTTCAGAGGAGGGGTTTATTTCAGGCGCATTTTTATGCTTTAAATCAGGAAACAAAACTGGTGACTACAATGATGACATGAACAGCGATAATTTTTTGCGTTGGGTCTCAACACAATTAATACCAAATTTGAAGGCACGGACGGTATTGGTGATTGACAATGCACCATACCACAACGTTAAGTTAAATGCGGCGCCAAATTCAAATGCGAGGAAACAGGAAATGAAAAACTGGCTGGACAAGAAGGGCCTTGCTTATCCAGAAACAATGCTAAAATTAGAGCTGTATCAGATAATGAAAGCCAACAAAGAGCGATTCACTGAATATAAGCTCGATCAAATTATGGCACAGCATTGGCACCGTGTACTAAGGTAATGTTAATAATAATAACTTCCTTAACTCCATAAAATTTAATTCTTTCTTTTATATAAAGGTTACCACCCTACCATCCAGAGTTAAACCCTATTGAAAATATTTGGGGTATTGTTAAGAACCGCATTGCATTGGCGAACGTCGATTTTACATCTAAGGCATTGCAAGAGCATATTAACAAAGAAATTGGAAACAGATGATTGGAGAAACACTAGCCGCCACATTTGGGATCAGGAGAAGACATTTATTGAGAATGAGCACTTAATGGAGAATATAGTAGATGCGATGGTCATTAGAGTCAGCGCTAATGACACAACTTGTACCAGCAATACATCGGATGATCTTTTAAATTAGCTCTTGTAATAACTTTATTGTTTAATTAGTATAAAATTTTATTGTTAAGTATACATAATTTATTTATTTTTAAAAATGAAATTTATTTATTACTTTAATTTATTTTAAAATATAGCTAATTTTAGTTTAAATAAATTATACTTTCGGTATATAGTTATGTATAAGATTTTATTAAATGTTAATTTTTGAATTTGAATTTATTAATGCAAATATAGAATAATATAAATGTGAGGATAATATAAATGTGTTTACTAATAATCAAAATAAAGCTTTATCTGAGTTAAATTTAAAAAACTAAAAATTTTGAATTTTGATCAAAAGAAAATATTTGATATAATATTTTGTATACCATCGTCATCGCGTATATAAACAACAACAAAAAATGTAAACAAATTAGCCTAAATACATCGCTGTGTTTATGCCTTTTTTTTTTTTTGTATAGAAGCGCGAGATCTGTCAAAATTTCGCTATGATATTATTTTCACTATACATATCTCGTGGTCTATATTCCAAAGCTGCAGCTATGTAGAAAATCAAGAGAGACAACTACCCTATGGAAATTAGGGAACTCTTAGCAGAAAATAGAAGAGAGAAAAGAGTATGGCAACAAACAAGGACCCCAGGATAAAACTAATTTGAACAATCGATCAAAGAATTGAAAGATGACCAAACAGCAACTATTTAAGAAAATTAGCTAATGATAGCAGTACTGATTATTCAGTGCTAATTATTTCATTCCTCCAATAACATTAGCAGGTGAGTGATGGGCTAGAAATAATGAAGACAAACTTTGAAGATTTGCTGATACCTGGAAAAAATATTACATCTACATGAGAACCAAAGATTGGAAGCCGAGATAATAGCTGCACAAGCTGTGCAATAAAGTAAAGAAACCCTACCGACCACACCAAAGAAAATCATGCTTGAGATAAAGTTAATATGAAAACGAAAAAGCTCCTGGCTATGTTCTTATTACCGCAGAAATCTTAACAGAACTGCCAAGGAAAACTCTGATAAATCTCACCAACCTTATAGATGCAGTATTTAAAATGAAATATGTAGCAAGCTTGTGGAATATTGCAGAAGTAATTATGATCCCTAAACCTCGGAAACCACTATTGCTAATCATGTTCAAATTCTTTGAGAAGCTACTTGTAAAAAGGTTAAATCCGATAATCGAGATAATTTGATCGCATATCATCAGTTTGGTTTTCATAACCAACACTCAACAATTAATTAAGTACACAGTATAGAGAAAAAAGTCAGTTCAAAGATATTTTTAGGCGTTGCACAAGTGTTTGATATAGTGTGGTGTGACGGACTTAACCACAAGTTAAGAAATCTTCTACCAATGCAATTTGCTGAAATTCTAGAATGTTTTTTGAAAGATAGATTCTTTAGGATTAAGTCAGATGATACCTATTCTGAACTGAAAGGAATCAATGCAGGAGTACCACAGGGCAGTGCATTAGGGCCGGTTTTATACCAACTGTAGACTTATGATCTCTCCCCATTAGAAAACAACATTGGGCCGACCTTTGCAGATGACACGGCGGTCTTAGCTGTTGGAGAAATTAATGAAGAGTCAACACAGAAGTTACAATCTGCAATTACTCAAATAGATAAATGGACAAAAAATGGCAAATAAAACCAAATGAAACTAGACGATTCGAAGTAAGTATTTCGGCATGACCCTGGATGCTAAACTACAATGGAAAGCACACGTCGAGAAGAAAGGTGAAGAACTAAGACGTAAATATAGAAAAATGTATTGGCTGATGTGAGGGAACTCTTCTGTATTAACATACAACAAGCTTCTACTTTATAAGCAAATATTGCAACCGATTTTGGCTTATGGTATTCAGATTTGGGGTTACACCAAATAGAGAACGTAAATGTCATCCAAAAATTTCAGAATATGTTATTAAGGAACATCGTTAATGAACCTTGCTATGTCAGGAACAATGACCTCTATTGGGACCTTAAAGTGAACCTAGTTTGAAATTAAATTCAGGAAAATGTACGGAGACATGAAAAAAGACTAGACTCAACTCAGCTACTAACCAACACGAATTTAGTATACAGACTTAAAAGAACCAAACCTTTTGAGCTGGTGTAATTGTTATGATAAACAGTATTGTGCTGATGTTAAATCCACAACAAAGATGTGGTTTACATCAACTTACTACATAACATGGATCGCCAATGGCTAGAAGCCATAGATTGACATAATTTAGTAAGTTAAGTCCAAATAAAATTGCTTATTGGCCCAGGACACTAGATTGTAATTTGATAAAATACTGTTTGCTTTTTATTTTTGAACATTTTACGTTTCACTTTTATACTTTTATATTTATTTTTAGGTGAGGTGGTTCTTGATGATTTCTTGTGGCAGGTACCCGGCCCTCTTAACGTGCAGGCTCCAAAAGCTTATCAATTTTCCGCCTACACTATAGAAACAGATTGGCGTAAAAAAATTCGGACAAGCCGTTCTCGAGATACCATGTGTGCAGACAGATAGTACCATGGTTATAGACGAAACTAGATTTTTTTTGTTGATTTTTTGGAGTAAGAGGCTTTGAAGTGGTTTTGGACTAACCAAATTTTTGGTCATTTTTGACAACATTTCAATGCTTGCAATGGCCTTTCTGGACCGATATAACAACTCAAGCTAACTTCCAACCCAACTCTCAACACAACCCCACATAAAGTCCCATGCTAACGACTGTGTGGCATGAGAGTGGCTAACTATAGCATGTTCCTAACTTACCGCTTTGGGCATTTAAAAAACTAAGAAATCTAAAAGGATTATAATTAATATTATTTCGTATAATCACAAAACACCAACAGTTTTCACTTACTTAAAAATAAAAAAACCAAAATTTTATTTTTGAATTTATTTACTTTTATTTATTTAAAATTACAACTAGTTTCGATCTTGTAAAGATCATCTACAGGTAATTTTTTGCAATTAAAAAACTAAAGTAAAAACAACTCTTATATATACAAAAATGTTTGTTTAACAGGTAAAAAAAAAAAAAACAAAAAAATATAAAAAGGACTTATATATAAAAATACTAAACAAAATATAAAAGAAATAAAAAAAAAAAAAAAAAAAAAAACGGAGGCGGACAAACCCACAAATTTAATTAAAAATAAGGGGTATTGCGCTTGTTATGGTTAATTTTTAAAAGTTATTTTAAATAAGGGGGAATTAATTTTTGCATCATCTGTGTTCATGAGATTTGTGGTGTTGGCGATGTGGTATGACTCGTATGCGTCTAGTTTCCATTTTTGATGTACTGTTTTTATTATTTTTGAAATAGTGGTGTCTATTTTGTGGTTATGGTGGAACATATGATATGCAACACTAGATTTATTCCAGTTGGCTTTTTCATGTTCTTTAAGCCTAGTGCTGAAATCTCTCGAAGTCTGGCCGATGTAGGTGTCCTGGCAATCAGAACATTTAATTTGGTAAATTCCAGACCGTAAATCTTGTGTTACATTATCTTTAAAGTTGTTTAAATCCTTTTTGATGGTTGTTGATGGACGGGTGACAAGTTCTATGTTGTGTTTGTGGAAGACGCGCTGAAGTTTATTGGTGATATCCGGAAAGTATGGAACGCTGACTCTATTAGTATTCACCGTTTCCATGGCTGGTTGTAATGTGGTGAGTGATGATTTGATGTGCTTGGCTTTGTGCTTGTTGATAATTTTATCAGCAAATTGAGTAGAATACCCATTGGCTACGGCCGCGTTCTGAATAAATTTAACCTCCTCATCAAATTCCGACTGCTCCATAGGTATATTAAATAATCTATGCGCCATAGAATGAAACGCTGCTTGCTTGTGCGTCACATGGTGAAATGAATCTACTGTTATGAATCTATTTGTATTTGTAGACTTTCTAAAAATTCCAAATTTTAATTTATTGTTATTATTTCGGATGATTTTTATATCCAGGAAGTTCAAAATGCCATTTTCCTCGGTTTCCATTGTAAACTTAATTGCTGGATCTATTGTATTAATATGGTTGAAAATAGCTGGCAAATGAGGTTGTTTCACTATTGCAAAAATGTCATCTACATATCTAAGCCAAATCCTCGGGAACAGGTTGAAGTTTTGTTTTAGATTTTCCTCCATGTTGCTCATGAATACGTTGCTTAGGTATGGCGCCAATTTGCTTCCCATGGATGTTCCGGATGTTTGCTGGTAAAATTTATCTCGAAATTGAACAAAATTCTGCTCCATGCATGTATCGACAATTTTGATGTAAGCTTGTATTAGACTTGCCTGTACTTGATTTTTTAAAAGATGATCCTCCAAATTGTTTATTGCCGTTTTTATTGGGATACTCGGGAACAATGCTGTCACATCAAATGATACTAATATTTCATCAGGAGCTAATGTTATGTCTGTTAGTTTTTCCACTAACTCCTTTGAATTTATTATACTGCATCCTTTTGGTGGTGGAATCATTTCCAGCTCTTTCAACAACCATTTAGCCATGTTTTCTGTAGGTGTCGAGATATTTGATGCAATTGGTCTCATCTTGTTACCGGGCTTATGAATTTTCGGCAATGCATAAAGCTTCGATACCTTCGGATTGGTAACGTGAAATTTGTACTCTAATTGACGATCATTCAATATAGCTGCTATTTCCTTTGTTACATTTTTGGCTTGTTTGACCATGTTGTTGAGAGGGTCCCTTGGATTGTTGTTTCTCCAAGTGTGTTCTTTGTATGGACCTTCGGCTATTGTTGATAATACTCGTTCATCGTAATCCCGTTTATCCAAAATGACGACCGCGTTCCCCTTGTCTGCTTTCAGAAAAACGATGTCCTTCTTTTTTTTGAGAGCCGTGATGGTTTTCAATGTAGATGAGGCTTTGCTATCCTTCTTTCCTTTGTGTTGAAGAATAATTTTCTGTGCCTCAAACCTAATGTTGTTTTTGACTAAGGAGGGGCAGCGAGTTAATTCCACTTTCAATATCCACTGTGATATCTTCCAGAGGTGCTGCGGCAGGTTTTGTTGCAAAATTTAACCCATTGTTGAGGATTTTTAATTCGTTGACTGTAAATTCTGTAGATGACATGTTGTGGACGAAGTTATCGATGAATGGAACCCGTTCTCTAATATTAATGCTGCGGCTATTTTTAAGTTTTTGAATTTTCTTGCGATGAATCTGGTTTTGTTCTTTCTGCACTTTTAATATTCTCCTATGAACATAACTATCGAACTCTAACCACAAACAGTTAAATTTTACACTATCTAAATAATATTTAGAGGTAATTTTCAAGTGTGTGTAATATGTTTCGAGCTCTAGTTTATTCAATACAGAATATTTGTTGCAAATTTCCTCCCTCAACCAGACCTTCTTAATCACTTTCTCCACTTTGTTAGTGATATTATTATTTATCGCGAACTTAACTTTCATGAACTTAGGAATTGTTTTAAATTTTTTGCACTGTCTCAAAAATTTTATATGTGATAAAGTTTTTACTACTTTAATTTTCAATTGCAGGTAATTATCTAACTCCTTTTTCTGGATGGTATCCATTTCAATATTAAACATTTTTTAAAAAAAAAAATTTTTTTTGAAGCGGAGTGACGTAAGTGATCTTTTTATAATTAATATTATTTCGTATAATCACAAAACACCAACAGTTTTCACTTACTTAAAAATAAAAAAACCAAAATTTTATTTTTGAATTTATTTACTTTTATTTATTTAAAATTACAACTAGTTTCGATCTTGTAAAGATCATCTACAGGTAATTTTTTGCAATTAAAAAACTAAAGTAAAAACAACTCTTATATATACAAAAATGTTTGTTTAACAGGTAAAAAAAAAAAACAAAAAAATATAAAAAGGACTTATATATAAAAATACTAAACAAAATATAAAAGAAATAAAAAAAAAAAAAAAAAAAAAAAAACGGAGGCGGACAAACCCACAAATTTAATTAAAAATAAGGGGTATTGCGCTTGTTATGGTTAATTTTTAAAAGTTATTTTAAATAAGGGGGAATTAATTTTTGCATCATCTGTGTTCATGAGATTTGTGGTGTTGGCGATGTGGTATGACTCGTATGCGTCTAGTTTCCATTTTTGATGTACTGTTTTTATTATTTTTGAAATAGTGGTGTCTATTTTGTGGTTATGGTGGAACATATGATATGCAACACTAGATTTATTCCAGTTGGCTTTTTCATGTTCTTTAAGCCTAGTGCTGAAATCTCTCGAAGTCTGGCCGATGTAGGTGTCCTGGCAATCAGAACATTTAATTTGGTAAATTCCAGACCGTAAATCTTGTGTTACATTATCTTTAAAGTTGTTTAAATCCTTTTTGATGGTTGTTGATGGACGGGTGACAAGTTCTATGTTGTGTTTGTGGAAGACGCGCTGAAGTTTATTGGTGATATCCGGAAAGTATGGAACGCTGACTCTAGTAGTATTCACCGTTTCCATGGCTGGTTGTAATGTGGTGAGTGATGATTTGATGTGCTTGGCTTTGTGCTTGTTGATAATTTTATCAGCAAATTGAGTAGAATACCCATTGGCTACGGCCGCGTTCTGAATAAATTTAACCTCCTCATCAAATTCCGACTGCTCCATAGGTATATTAAATAATCTATGCGCCATAGAATGAAACGCTGCTTGCTTGTGCGTCACATGGTGAAATGAATCTACTGTTATGAATCTATTTGTATTTGTAGACTTTCTAAAAATTCCAAATTTTAATTTATTGTTATTATTTCGGATGATTTTTATATCCAGGAAGTTCAAAATGCCATTTTCCTCGGTTTCCATTGTAAACTTAATTGCTGGATCTATTGTATTAATATGGTTGAAAATAGCTGGCAAATGAGGTTGTTTCACTATTGCAAAAATGTCATCTACATATCTAAGCCAAATCCTCGGGAACAGGTTGAAGTTTTGTTTTAGATTTTCCTCCATGTTGCTCATGAATACGTTGCTTAGGTATGGCGCCAATTTGCTTCCCATGGATGTTCCGGATGTTTGCTGGTAAAATTTATCTCGAAATTGAACAAAATTCTGCTCCATGCATGTATCGACAATTTTGATGTAAGCTTGTATTAGACTAAAAATGCTAAGAAAATGAGCGAGGAAAATGGCATTTTGAACTTCCTGGATATAAAAATCATCCGAAATAATAACAATAAATTAAAATTTGGAATTTTTAGAAAGTCTACAAATACAAATAGATTCATAACAGTAGATTCATTTCACCATGTGACGCACAAGCAAGCAGCGTTTCATTCTATGGCGCATAGATTATTTAATATACCTATGGAGCAGTCGGAATTTGATGAGGAGGTTAAATTTATTCAGAACGCGGCCGTAGCCAATGGGTATTCTACTCAATTTGCTGATAAAATTATCAACAAGCACAAAGCCAAGCACATCAAATCATCACTCACCACATTACAACCAGCCATGGAAACGGTGAATACTACTAGAGTCAGCGTTCCATACTTTCCGGATATCACCAATAAACTTCAGCGCGTCTTCCACAAACACAACATAGAACTTGTCACCCGTCCATCAACAACCATCAAAAAGGATTTAAACAACTTTAAAGATAATGTAACACAAGATTTACGGTCTGGAATTTACCAAATTAAATGTTCTGATTGCCAGGACACCTACATCGGCCAGACTTCGAGAGATTTCAGCACTAGGCTTAAAGAACATGAAAAAGCCAACTGGAATAAATCTAGTGTTGCATATCATATGTTCCACCATAACCACAAAATAGACACCACTATTTCAAAAATAATAAAAACAGTACATCAAAAATGGAAACTAGACGCATACGAGTCATACCACATCGCCAACACCACAAATCTCATGAACACAGATGATGCAAAAATTAATTCCCCCTTATTTAAAATAACTTTTAAAAATTAACCATAACAAGCGCAATACCCCTTATTTTTAATTAAATTTGTGGGTTTGTCCGCCTCCGTTTTTTTTTTTTTTTTTTTTTTTTATTTCTTTTATATTTTGTTTAGTATTTTTATATATAAGTCCTTTTTATATTTTTTTGTTTTTTTTTTTTTTACCTGTTAAACAAACATTTTTGTATATATAAGAGTTGTTTTTACTTTAGTTTTTTAATTGCAAAAAATTACCTGTAGATGATCTTTACAAGATCGAAACTAGTTGTAATTTTAAATAAATAAAAGTAAATAAATTCAAAAATAAAATTTTGGTTTTTTTATTTTTAAGTAAGTGAAAACTGTTGGTGTTTTGTGATTATACGAAATAATATTAATTATAAAAAGATCACTTACGTCACTCCGCTTCAAAAAAAATTTTTTTTTTTTTAAAAATGTTTAATATTGAAATGGATACCATCCAGAAAAAGGAGTTAGATAATTACCTGCAATTGAAAATTAAAGTAGTAAAAACTTTATCACATATAAAATTTTTGAGACAGTGCAAAAAATTTAAAACAATTCCTAAGTTCATGAAAGTTAAGTTCGCGATAAATAATAATATCACTAACAAAGTGGAGAAAGTGATTAAGAAGGTCTGGTTGAGGGAGGAAATTTGCAACAAATATTCTGTATTGAATAAACTAGAGCTCGAAACATATTACACACACTTGAAAATTACCTCTAAATATTATTTAGATAGTGTAAAATTTAACTGTTTGTGGTTAGAGTTCGATAGTTATGTTCATAGGAGAATATTAAAAGTGCAGAAAGAACAAAACCAGATTCATCGCAAGAAAATTCAAAAACTTAAAAATAGCCGCAGCATTAATATTAGAGAACGGGTTCCATTCATCGATAACTTCGTCCACAACATGTCATCTACAGAATTTACAGTCAACGAATTAAAAATCCTCAACAATGGGTTAAATTTTGCAACAAAACCTGCCGCAGCACCTCTGGAAGATATCACAGTGGATATTGAAAGTGGAATAACTCGCTGCCCCTCCTTAGTCAAAAACAACATTAGGTTTGAGGCACAGAAAATTATTCTTCAACACAAAGGAAAGAAGGATAGCAAAGCCTCATCTACATTGAAAACCATCACGGCTCTCAAAAAAAAGAAGGACATCGTTTTTCTGAAAGCAGACAAGGGGAACGCGGTCGTCATTTTGGATAAACGGGATTACGATGAACGAGTATTATCAACAATAGCCGAAGGTCCATACAAAGAACACACTTGGAGAAACAACAATCCAAGGGACCCTCTCAACAACATGGTCAAACAAGCCAAAAATGTAACAAAGGAAATAGCAGCTATATTGAATGATCGTCAATTAGAGTACAAATTTCACGTTACCAATCCGAAGGTATCGAAGCTTTATGCATTGCCGAAAATTCATAAGCCCGGTAACAAGATGAGACCAATTGCATCAAATATCTCGACACCTACAGAAAACATGGCTAAATGGTTGTTGAAAGAGCTGGAAATGATTCCACCACCAAAAGGATGCAGTATAATAAATTCAAAGGAGTTAGTGGAAAAACTAACAGACATAACATTAGCTCCTGATGAAATATTAGTATCATTTGATGTGACAGCATTGTTCCCGAGTATCCCAATAAAAACGGCAATAAACAATTTGGAGGATCATCTTTTAAAAAATCAAGTACAGGCAAGTCTAATACAAGCTTACATCAAAATTGTCGATACATGCATGGAGCAGAATTTTGTTCAATTTCGAGATAAATTTTACCAGCAAACATCCGGAACATCCATGGGAAGCAAATTGGCGCCATACCTAAGCAACGTATTCATGAGCAACATGGAGGAAAATCTAAAACAAAACTTCAACCTGTTCCCGAGGATTTGGCTTAGATATGTAGATGACATTTTTGCAATAGTGAAACAACCTCATTTGCCAGCTATTTTCAACCATATTAATACAATAGATCCAGCAATTAAGTTTACAATGGAAACCGAGGAAAATGGCATTTTGAACTTCCTGGATATAAAAATCATCCGAAATAATAACAATAAATTAAAATTTGGAATTTTTAGAAAGTCTACAAATACAAATAGATTCATAACAGTAGATTCATTTCACCATGTGACGCACAAGCAAGCAGCGTTTCATTCTATGGCGCATAGATTATTTAATATACCTATGGAGCAGTCGGAATTTGATGAGGAGGTTAAATTTATTCAGAACGCGGCCGTAGCCAATGGGTATTCTACTCAATTTGCTGATAAAATTATCAACAAGCACAAAGCCAAGCACATCAAATCATCACTCACCACATTACAACCAGCCATGGAAACGGTGAATACTACTAGAGTCAGCGTTCCATACTTTCCGGATATCACCAATAAACTTCAGCGCGTCTTCCACAAACACAACATAGAACTTGTCACCCGTCCATCAACAACCATCAAAAAGGATTTAAACAACTTTAAAGATAATGTAACACAAGATTTACGGTCTGGAATTTACCAAATTAAATGTTCTGATTGCCAGGACACCTACATCGGCCAGACTTCGAGAGATTTCAGCACTAGGCTTAAAGAACATGAAAAAGCCAACTGGAATAAATCTAGTGTTGCATATCATATGTTCCACCATAACCACAAAATAGACACCACTATTTCAAAAATAATAAAAACAGTACATCAAAAATGGAAACTAGACGCATACGAGTCATACCACATCGCCAACACCACAAATCTCATGAACACAGATGATGCAAAAATTAATTCCCCCTTATTTAAAATAACTTTTAAAAATTAACCATAACAAGCGCAATACCCCTTATTTTTAATTAAATTTGTGGGTTTGTCCGCCTCCGTTTTTTTTTTTTTTTTTTTTTTTTTATTTCTTTTATATTTTGTTTAGTATTTTTATATATAAGTCCTTTTTATATTTTTTTGTTTTTTTTTTTTTTACCTGTTAAACAAACATTTTTGTATATATAAGAGTTGTTTTTACTTTAGTTTTTTAATTGCAAAAAATTACCTGTAGATGATCTTTACAAGATCGAAACTAGTTGTAATTTTAAATAAATAAAAGTAAATAAATTCAAAAATAAAATTTTGGTTTTTTTATTTTTAAGTAAGTGAAAACTGTTGGTGTTTTGTGATTATACGAAATAATATTAATTATAAAAAGATCACTTACGTCACTCCGCTTCAAAAAAAATTTTTTTTTTTAAAAAATGTTTAATACTAAAAGGATTATTTTCCCATTTTTATTGCACATTAAAATAGGAAGTGTCTTAAAGGATTTTTTATTACAATTTTTTGTTTATTGTACAAGTCAACGTTTGTAGTTCGCTTTGACTGAAGCGAATTTTATTCACTATTAAGTAAAATGTTGCAACCAATAATAATATTTGTAATTCGATTCCAGTTTTAACATTCTAATATTATCCAATTACTCCTAATTTTAATTCTCCGGTTAAGTCTATTTTTTTTTGATTATTTTCATGAACTATGTGAACTCGTCTCAATGGTTTGTTTAATTTAATTTTCTTCAAATAACGCAGAAATATTCAAAATACTAACTCAAGCTAAAATGGTAAAATAAGAACAGTTTTAAGTTATCACACCATTACACATTCTTTTGAATTTAAGACTTTGCCGCTTTGAATCTAATTAATAAAAGTCTAGACTCTAGATAATTAATTTTATTGACGCAAGAATTTATTCGTTACCAATTATATACAATATTATGTTTATCTAACAAAAAATCAATTAATTCTTTTGTTTCATCATACTTATTAAAATTATTGTTTTAAAATGTTTTTAATGTGTTTGATGTTTACACTTTCAAGTTTTGATTTTTTAAAAATCTTACTTACTTACTTATCTTACTTACTTACTTAATTTTCGATCTAAAATGTTTTTTTTTCCCCAATCTTCCCTATGTCAAACCCTACATATTATACGATATACATAAATCAAAGTAAATGGCATAATTAAATTAAATTGTATTACAATTGGGCATAAGACACTTAAAATGTGTGCTGAATTCAAATCGCTAACACATTGTTTCAATTCTTCATACATCATCGTATGACCGTTACAATCGAGTAGTGAGTCCAAATTTAAGCCTAAATATTTAAACAAACTTACGGATTCAATGGTTAGCCAGAGAACATTACAATTAGATTATTATTTAGATGGTGATTGATTTGCCGGCGTTTTCAATGGGTCAGTTTCAATAAAATTACCCTCATCATAATATTGAAGGTATAATATTTGTTTTGTCGGATTTAAAATATTATTTATCATTTTCCATTTGCGTTTCAAGTGCGGCGCTGAACTAAATTTATTTGAAAAATATCTTTCTTTGCCAGAGGAATTAAATGTTCAATTTTAGGATTAATTTTATGTATAATTTTCTTTAGCCTTTCATTGTTCCTATTTTTAGGTACCTACATTTCTTATTTTAATATGTCAACAAATTATAGATATATGTTTTTGTTATATTAATGGACAAAAATTATTTTTGCATTACGTCTCTGATTCTTAATTAGCGATTTACTGTACGTTAATAAATATATAATAAGAAATATTCATCGTTAGTGAAGAATAATTAAATACTGAGTAGATGTCGAAAAAAAAATCGATAATTTTGAAAATCAAATATTCAATAAAAAGTAAATCGCTGTCTTTATGTATACTTTATACATATAGTATGTACAATATCAGAGCCTTCTAGAGTATAGAGCCATACGCTTAATGACGTATTTTTTAGAAGCTTTTTTAGTCTTTTCACTGATTTCCGTAGGAATCCATAGTAAAATGGTGTTTTTTAGCTTCAAGTTTTTCAATGAAAAAGGCAAAAACGACATAAAATGTTTATATAAAAGTTTTCTACGTATCTTTAAGAACAATATACAAGAAGGCCATATTGGTATTAAGTAAATATTAATTGCAGAAATATTAAAATTAAATTATTTCTAAAATATATTTTTTCGAACTTTCATTTTGAAAAATACATCAAAGTTGGCTCTGACAAATTAAAATAATACTTGCTAAATTTATCTTTAGTTTTACTAGTGTACATAAGATGTCTAAAATGGTCACAGAAAAATACGAAAAAAAATTATTTAATCGCTAAATTATCACACGTTCCTATAATTTGTGAATTTGTTTTGCTTTTCCTACAATTTTTAAATTTGAAATTTCCCCAGGTGGTAATTTTTGGTACGATTTTTCCAAATTTTTACGGCCATCACTGCCATCTATGTAATGTATATTGACTTAATGTCCAAACGAATCGTAGTAAGCTTTTATTTCAATTTGACCAGAGTTCTGTTATTATGATTTTTTTTTATATTTTGGTTTAAATAAATCAATTATTACAGGTAAACGATATTCATGTATGTTGAAATTCAAACATTTATGAAAGTATTTCAGAAATCATAATTAAGAATTTGTAACGTTTTCATTTAAAAATTTGTCTTAGGATAAAAAGTGATTTCCCATATGTTTTGTGTATTTTATATGAAAAGTTTCGTTTTTTCCTCGTTTCTAATTCCCTTATAAAAGCTCAGATTTTTTGATTATGGCTCTATAAAATACAGGGTGCTCTGACAATATACGTGAAAATTAAAAATTATGAAGGAAAAACGTTGTTTTGAAAGTTTCCATTCCATCAGAATCGTGCTCTAGCAATGCAGGATTCGAACGCTAATGTAATTGTAATAATCGTGCAAAACAAATATCGTCGTCGAAAGTTGATCTTTAGTTTCTTCAACATTGTAGAAAATATTTATTTCTATTTTTCTAAAACTTTTCTTTAATTTAATCAAAAGTTTCGGATAAAAGCTGCGTTTAACACTAATAGTTTAAATAAACCACTTGACATTTTTATACACATCACCCAAAACTAAAACTATTTAAAATTGTACCTTTAGTGGTAAACATTGCAATTTAAGTGTACCTACTATAATTTTTTTTAAAATTCACGTGAAATGAAAGTATGCCTTACGTGAACTAAATGAATTCCTTTCTTTTTATAAAATTTCCAAATAAAGATACCTGCGACATTTAGAAATCGAAAAGAATTAAATAGGGTTAATGGGTGTACAAATAAGTTTTAAAGGAGTTACAAAAGTTGGCATAACTAGCATTAAATCGCGTCGTACCATCTTGTAACTATATTCATGTTAAAGCGTCATCATTCCCTCTAAAAATCAGTATGTGTCATTTCGCTGAAGGGTAAACAACATATTTTTTTGTGCTCTAACCATGTCAACCTTTGTGCCAACAAAACACAATTTGCCGGAAACGCTAGTTTTTTGTTTTAATTTGAAGAAAAGTGCAGCTAATGGACATCGATTGCTGTGTGAAGCATATTGAGAACATGCTCCATTAATAAAAACATGTGAGTACTGGTTCCGGCATTTTGAAAGTGACGATCTTGACACCAGTGATAAAGAACGCGGAGGGAGATCAGTAAAGTTTGAAAACACTGATGATTCATGCCAAGCTTAAGAGGAGCTCGCTGAAATTTTGGTAGTGACCCACCCAGCGATTCAAAACCGTCTCAAGGCCACGGGTATGATACAAAAAAAAGGAAATTGGATTCCGTATGAACTCAGACCAAGAGACAACAACAATATTTATAAGTTAGCAATTTTTCGATATTAGTTTTGTAGTAGTTAAATCGAAAAATTGCAAACTCTTAAAAGTAGGCTGTGTTTTTCTACAAGTATTTACGTTTACACATTATCTAATTTTTTAGAGAATTAAGCCTGATTTTCATTCTGTAACATTTACTGACGATATTTTTGACTGAATAAAAATAAAGAGAGCAAAAATTGAAAATTCCATTAGAGTGACAGGAGACCGTTTTTTGTTTTTGTTTTTTTTTTGTTAATTTCACATCCGTGATGGACTATGTACAAATTTTATTTTTATTTTCCCAGTATGGAATCAGATATACAGTGCTGGTAAAAAAAAATTGGGCAAACAAATTTATTGCAAATTGGAGTCTTTTTTTGCTAAAATTACAAAACTTTTGAAAGCAATTGGTTTATTGTTTCATTTTAAATACATGTATGACGTAATTTTTTGAAAAAAAAAATTTACCTGCAATTTAGGGGCAAAACACCGAAAAATGCCAAAATATTCAAAATACGTTTGATTGGAGTTAAAGTAATGTAATAAATTAAACACTTATATTTTTTTTTTTTTTGTTTTTTACTGATTTATAGAAGTTCAATTTTTAATATTAATATTTTGTTGGACCGCCTTTTGCTTTTATTACAGCGATACACCTCCGATTCATTGAATTTGATAAATTTTTCAAAGTCGCAGGAGATATGGATTCCCAAATCATCATCAACAAACTTTTTAAAGCTTCAATCGATTCTGGGCGCTTCCTTGCTACTTCTAGCTTCATTATAGACCAAATATTTTCAATTGGATTTAAGTCTGGACTGTACGGGGGCCAGCTCAACACATCGATACTTTTTTCTTCGAAGTACTTTTTTACCTTTAAATGAAGAGATAAGAAAAAAAACAAGTTTTTAACAAATTATTTATGTTTATCTAAAAGCCAATTTGTCTATCTACAATTCAAAATTAATAACTCACAATTTTGGCGGTATGGCACGGAGCGTTGTCCTGTTGAAAAATAAATTTGCAAGTCTCGCCAAAAAGCTTTAACGCAGAAGGCTCAAATTCGTTCTGAAGGACCTGCAGATAAACAGCTGCTGTAACGCTGGAACTAAGGAAGCACAATCGACCGGTTTCATTTCCAGAAAAGCCTTCCCAGACCATAACTCCTTCTTTTTTCGGTGGAAGTCTTAAAAGACATTCGTTGCTAAGTCTCTCGCCAGGTTTTCTCCTTACGAGAATTCTTCCATCTCCAACATGCAGCTTTAATTTTAATTCATCGGAGAAAATCACATCATTCCACATCTCTGGAGTCCAATTAACATGCTCCTGGGCCTATAGCAAACAATTTTTTTTCACTAGTAATGTGAACTCAGGCTTCTGGACTGGTTTAAGTGCTCTCAAACCAGCTTTAACAAGTCTTTTTCTCACTAAGCCGGCTGAATTTTTTTTTCCCGTTGCTCGCTTAAGATCCTGTCTTATGTCCGATAAAGTTTTAAAACGGTTCCGACGACTTTGTAATAGTACAAAACGATCTTCCACTGGCGTTGTCTTTCTGGGCCTTCCAGAGCCTTTATTTCTTTGTGTACCGCCCATCTCTCGATTTTTTTTAATATTCCACGCGACAGTACTTTAGGAATGTTTAATCTGTCACCTATTTCACGCGTGGTTAAATTTTCTCGCGCCAAAATCAACATATTGCTTTTACACTGGTCACTAACTTTTCCCATTTGTTTAACTAAAATTGCATTTTATTCTTTATTTGTCTAGGACCACTTACAGAATAACTTAATCTTACAAAATATGCACTATTTATACTCAAAAAATAAATTACAGGCAATAAAACATCTGCACCCTGACGGCCAAGAACGGTAGGCGTAAAAAAAAAATAATTGCTTGCCCAATTTTTTTGCACATCAGCTGCGGGGTTGTACCGGTGTAATAAAAGAAAAAGGCCTTTTATTGATTTATAGAACTTCTATAAATCAATAAAAAACAAACAAAAAAATAAAAAATAAGTGTTTAATTTATTATATTACTTTAACACCAATCAACGTATTTTGAATATTTTGGCATTTTGCGGTGTTTTGCCCCTAAATTGCAGGTCAATTTTTTTTTTTCAAAAAATTACGTCATACATGTATTTAAAATGAAACAATAAACCAATTGCTCTCAAAAGTTTTGTAATTTTAGCAAAAAAAGACTCCAATTTGCAATAAAATTGTTTGCCCAATTTTTTTTTACCAGCACTGTACTTCGCTTCATATTTTTACTTTTCCCACTATAGCAAAGTTATTCGTGTCCGTCCTTCCAGTCAGACATTTTTATTATGCCTTCCATTTTCACAAATATTGATAGTTTTTGTCGAAATTTTGGACAAAGATAGATTTTACTATCAAGCAGTTTGTGTTAACTTTTAGATCCATTTGAGTCTAGAATAGAGAGGGTTGTAGTGCAAGAGAAAACTGCCAAACAGATTTTCTCCAAAACGAAAGCGACCATTTTTTTGTTATGTTTATGATAAATTTGACAATTCATCATCTACTTTCTCACAAAATTTGAAGTCGATTGAAGCATTGCGTGGGGGTCATTTTAACAAAAAGGAGTAATATAAGTTTGTTGATCTGTTTCTTGAACAGAGGTAATCTTGAACTTTTCGAGACATATTTTTCTACGGTTAATACACCTTCCGAATTCCATATTGTGCCATATGTGTTTTTGGCTGTTTTCGAAACTGATTTTTATTTCATACTTATTTACTTATTCAACGCCATCTTAAATAAGTAAGTAAAATCATTCGAATTGATTTCACTTACTTATTTTGACAGCAACAACAAAAAATTTATTTGTTTTATATTTTATTGAGTTAAGGACACTGCTGTTCGCAACATAATACGCTTATAACACTAACGCTTGACAAAACAATGAGAGTAGTGAATTTTGATGATCTCTAAATAATTAATTATCTGAAAGAATTCATTTTTTACTTCAGTGTTCGTCAAAAGCAAATTTTAAATTTTTCGATATCACGCTACCTTAGAAAAATATTCATAGGGAAAATGACAAGCAATTTAGATTTTTTTGTAAGAAAGGGATAGAAAACAAGTCATCTCGATAGGATACTTATTTGAATAAGTTAGGTTCCACAAATAAGTATTCGTTTCGAAAACAGCCTTTAAGATAAAGTGAATAGATTATCGTGTAATATGGAATTTAAATTTCTAAATTTACCTAAAATACTTTGCTGGTGGTAAATAATATCGACAACGTTTAAAAATTAAATATATCTATTAGGGTGGTTCTAATATCTAATTTATGAATTTTTATCGATACGCCCCCTACAACTCTTCTAAACAGTCTAAAAAATTGTTTTTTTCAGTTTTCCAAAGTACAAAATTCCAATTTCTAAAATTCCAAAATGTTCGATAAAATTAAATTTACCCTAAATTACATCTATATCTCCTTTGAAATGCGAATGCTGAATTTATGGGCCAATCCATCCTATATGTCAGTAGTATAGGATGTCCTGGTGCTGAGTAATGTTTACATAGTTGATATAAGTAAATCGGTCCTCGAATCTCTACGATTTCGCCGTAATCAGTTAAGATAGAACGTAAAATGTGAGTTAGGAGTGCCGGCAGCCACAGAAAAGAAGTAAAGTAAGAAAAACAATCAAACAATAAATTATATTCAAACATTTTCTATATTAATCAAAACAATGATCTTTGCCAATTTTGATAAAAATTCATATTTAATCATTTTATATTGCTTTTTTAGCTTACGTTTAATTCGTTTATATTTCATAATATTTTTTTTATTAAGAGGTCTAAATTCTTCTCCGGCTTCGATCTTTCTTATATTATTGTGTGAAAGGACTAGTTCACCTCTTAATTCTTATATTATTTTATATACTCCACTGTGCTTTCTTTCAACTATTGTTTTTATTCGTCTATGCCAAGCTTCGACTGAGTTTTGAGTTTTACGATAACTATTAAGAATAGACTCGTTTATGGACCAGAAGTCAGATTTATATTTGGCTTTTCCGGCAATGTAGCATTGCTTACATTGTTTTGTGACTTTCTTCACATCTTCATCATCTAATGAGCGCTCAAAATCTACGAAATATTGGCGAATGCAGTCGGGAGGTAGAAAAGCTAAAGCTTTGAGCATTCGAATTTGTTGTGAAAATTTTTCTGAATTACCATATTTTTTAGTTAATTCTAGTTTTTGGATTTTCCTCCAAATTAGCTGGCAAAAATGAAAAAAAACATCACTTATATTTTGTATCCGGAAAAAAATCCATAGCAGAACGATGTATGGTTATCTCGAAATCTGTTATAATGATTGATGTAATTCATAAAATAATTCATTATAACATATTTTATTTATTTTGTCATTAAACAAAAAAGTAAAGGAAAGACTTGTCCTTCAATAACCCCGTTAATGCTGAATAATTGTCTAAAGATTATTGGCACGAAGTAAAAAGTTCCATCCATTATTCAGATTGAAGCTTGTGCTAAAAATTTAAAGCTGATTCTTGTTCCTAAATATAACAGTGAGATACAATAAAACAAAGAAAAATAAGCATATATGATAATTACATTTCATTCTATTTTCCTTAGTTACTAACGCACAGTACATATTTCATTCCAATTTATTTTCCTCAAAATAGAGAAAAAAATCGTGCCATTTTTTTCTCTATTCTGAGGAAAATAAGTTGGAATGGAATTTTGGATTTGGAATTTTGGATTTGGAATTTTTGTTTTTGAAATTTTGGGTTTGGAATTTTATGCCTGAAATATTCAGTTCTGGAAATACAACCCCAACCCATTCTTGAAAACACTCATCCCTTTGAAGGGGAATCTGACAAAAGAAATTAAACTTTTCTTTGTCAGTGCTTAACACTGCACAAACACGACATTGTCTTTGTGGAATTTTTTTTTGCCGCAAGTAATAATTTTTATAGCTTCATGTTTTCGCAAGTCTAATGACAATCGACAAGAGGATCTTTACTTACTGTAGTCCTTTTAACGCTAGATGTAAAGGGTTGAGGATCTTCGGCAGCGTTGTTTTCAGGAAGCCGATCACTTATCCACTCTTTGCTAATTTTATGCAGAAATTGTTTATAAGTAATTGTTGTTGTTGTTGGATTTAATTTTCTAAATACTTGCAACGCATTAAAAAGTACATAGTTTAGCAAATACATGACAACCCGCTTTGTCCATTTTTTTGTTCTTCATGTACTTGTTGTAAGAAATAACACACTGTGGTTTCCAAATGTTTTGTTCAGTGTTCAAATCGATGTTGTGGTCTTCAATTATCTTGGCTGAGTGTATCATAGAAATCATTCGCACCTGTCTTTTTGATTGTCAGCATTGCAGTAAAATGTCCCCACGACGGCTGAAAGTAGAATCACCTCGTGTAAGCCTAACATTCTTCAAAGTCTCAGGAAGTCCGCTATTTATTATAATCGTCCCACAATACCTTTTTTTTTGAAAATTATTTCACATATTTCTACACTGTTATAATAATTATCCATGTACAAGTGGTACCACAAATTTACATATGGTTCTAGAAGGGTTGTGATTATTTGTAGTAATGGTTTTCCTTGTCCGCAATATACATATTTCCAAATTACAGATATAACCCGGGTGGCTTCACACACCATTCGTATGAGAATATCATATTTTATAATTTTTGAGGCGTTGTACACCTTGAACACTAACGTGCCTCTCCACGGTATTATGGTTTTATCAAGCGAGAGTTCCCTCTGAGGTATATTTACGGACATAAACTTCGATGTAATGTATGTAAGAATTGGTCAATCTTTTTGAAAACGATCACTTTATCAACAATATTTGAATTGTTTGAAAAATGCCAGAATGTCCAAATTTGTTTGAAACGATCGCGACTCAGCACTTGAGAAAATATCGGCGTTTGTATTGTCGAATCCGTTGACCAATATTCGTCTTCATTATCTTTACGAACTTTCCCCATGAGCATAATCAATCCTTAAATTTTTTTAGCTCTTTCACGGTCTCGTCCTTCCACTTTACAGACTTAACCCTGTGTTTAACACGAGATTAATTTTGCGTATGGTAACGATTCGTTTCTTCTACCATGTATTGAAACAGATCATCTATCCCCTATAAACAACTTTATAATATCGCTAATATTTTCGCCATTATTAGGTAATACACGAACACCAGAATTGCCCATAAACGGCTCGATATTAGGTGGATTATCAGTTTCAGACCACTCTGCTGTTTCTTCATCTTCACTTTTAGAGTCGCTAAATTGTAACGAAAGCGCCCGATTTAATTGTTATAGTTACATTTTTAAATAATATTCTAATAAATCTGATAAGGTTACCTGGGTAAGGCTTAATTGATTAACATAAGAGAAAAATGTATAGATATAAGGTTTAAAATTCATTTATTGCACCAGGAAATGCATACGCGTATTTGGATTGTTTTTTTATGACGAAGAGCAAGACAGGGATCTACGGTATGTCAAAACAATCTGAAGTTTGCTTACAAAGAGTTGTGCAAAACAAAATTTTCATTACATGAAAAAAAAAAACAGCATTGGTAAGTGCTTTACTAACAATTAGCGTACGTTATGAAGAAAACACATGTATTTTTTAAAATCAAACTTTGAATTTCTAAAACTTTGGTAATAATTGATGAAAAAATATAAAATTGGGCATTAATGTAGTTAGTAGTTACTTATTATTATTATATGTTATTTTCTTACAGTTACTAATAACAGAAACATGAAAAAAATTAAAAATTCTGCACGTCTAGAAGTAAGA